>JWHW01035625.1:28164-41388 GCA_000931545.1 Papilio glaucus | reverse complement strand
GATATGTAATATCACTTGCCCATTAAAATCCACTTACACATATACAACATTTGAGATGTTTTTTTTACTTCTGACTTACACTGGCTGATAAACAGTTATGTTAATTTAAAGAACTACAGATTTTAATTAAGCTATGTATATTTTATAGATTAACAATTTTAATATCGAAAATTATAATAAAGTAGGATTGAATGCTCGCTTAACTTCGTACGTTAATTTAAAATGATATAATTCAGTTATGAGGTCTGCCATTAATATCGTCAATCCTCTCATTATATTTAAAACTGTCACAAAATATTCCGAATGCATTGTTATTTACAATTCTATTGGTGTTATTTCTGACTGTTAACTTCTAGGAACATATTTATTAAATGTATTATAACAAATTTTACCGTGTTTAAAAAATAATTATATTTTCCGTGCATTGTCCTCATTGACTTCATTTGGCGAATATGATTATATTTTATCAGATCGTGGCGTAGGTAAGCTTAACAGGTGGAACCCGCAACAACATCTGTTGCATGAATGGGATGGCGCGATCGTTGAAATACCACGACTTCGCAGAAGGCAGGCGTAAAGTAGAAGTATTCCGCGATTATTATGATGAGTCTAATCTTAGTCCATTTCCTTTTCCTTAGAAAAGGATGGGAAGGAAAATACGATTTGACGGGGAAGAGGATAGATAGGAAGGGGAAAGAGCCTTTTTTATTTTTATCCCTCCTCTGCCCAACTCATTCGTTACGCATTAGGTTGTTACAGATGCCTATGGGTAGGGGTCACTTAATACCGGGATATTGCATGCTCGTTTGTCCCCTTCTAATATGAAAAAAATAGTTAGTGTGTCTCGTCTTTCTTTACTTTTACTCAGCAAAAGATGTCAGTAGTACAACTTATGTGTATTACAATGTACCAACGCACAACATCAAAATAATAGCTTATACGCTTACTTACTACTTCAAAATTTCAAACAAGATCTGAAGTGGATAATTAAAGTACTTTACTATTGTGATTTAAGGCAGATATCACATGCAAATCCTTTGCGTATTTAGTGTAGTCCTATAAAAATGTTTACAGCACAATATTATATTATACTGTATTATCTTTATAATATACGTAAAAGAAGAAACTGACTAACAACATACAGCCCAAACTACTAGGCCTAGATATTTGAAGTTTTGCACAGATATTTCTGTCATTCTTCCCCTAGAAGTCTAAAGTAGGGGATGTAAGTTTTTATTAAGAAATAAGTCTAACTAATATAAGTTGACCTCAAATCTATATTATATTAAACAGGGTTCAGCTTAGGCTGGACATTGTCGCTTAGATTAAATTGCATTACGGGCGAAACCATGGCTCTCTTATATAAATTAAAATACTAATTCAGTATGGCTATAAATTGAGGTCGCGAGAGCTGAACGTTATCTTTTAATCCACAAGAGTGACTCTGAATCAGACAGTAACGCGTGAAACAATGGTTCAACTTTTAGTCGCGGTTCGAGCGGTAACAATGAAGGTTTTAACAGAAACGTTAGTGATGAAGTTGGTGAAGTTTTAAGCCGGCGTTTATTGGTTTTATTTTTCGTACTTGATACTAGATTCCGGCGAACGAAGCGAAGAAACACACTAGAGTGTTGAGGCGAGAAGCATATCGGCTACATACATTTAATACTAGTAACCCACTCCGGCTTCGTAACGGCCCACCTTAATAAATATTATAGTATACGATAACGTTCCTCATAAATCACTGAGTCTATTGTTAAAGTAGTTTTTCAAATTACCTCGTTTAGACAGAGGGACATACGCCAGGGAACTTTGCTTTATTGTAATATGTAGTAAAATATTTTATGGCGCTGTGTCACAATATACTATTTATAATGAGTTTATTTTTATAAAGTATGTACTATAGGAGATTATATGTAGGCGAGTGTATGTAAATTTCATTTATTACAAACGCATAAAACTGCATGCTATTACTGCAAGCTATAAATTTTATGAGGCTAAAACACTTGAAATAAGATCGTTACATCTTCCAAGCGTTAGCTTCTTTAAGAAATAAAGTTTAATATGAGAAGAAATACCGACGGCAAAGTTATTGTACGCTTCGGTACTTGAGCTAATGTTGTTGTCTATAAGCCATAGGAAGCTAAGCTAACTTATCTTTACATAGTATAAAACAAAGTAGTCTCCGCTGTCTGTCCCCTTAGATCTTTCAAACTACACAGAGTGATCTAAGAGGAAGGTTAATACACGCATATTATAGTAGAAAAAACCGAAGAGAAAAGATCTACAAAAAAATCCAGGGTTCCTATATCTATCTTCTAAGGATAGCTTACTATACCCATTCTAACTTCAAAACAATTGGTCACGTATGCGGTAATTGAAAAGTCATTTAGACTGATACATTATTAATCCTTTTCAACGTAAATACGTTAGTAACCTTAAGCATATAATGCACATGATTATCACAATGATTATATAACAATTAATATCATATAATTTAAATAAATATCTTAGAAGTTATCGCAAAATAAGAACTAACGCACGCAAATAATAAATCAAGTGCGGGTCTCACATCGATGTCGGGACATCATTCTTATTGCGGAACGAAGTTTATCGGGTCAGCTAGTTATGGTATAAAAGTAGTAGTAGAATTTCGTTATTGCATTAATTATACCAACATGGTTGAAGTACAATTGGTATAAAATAGTCACTATATGAATTTACTCTTACATCATACTCTTACGATGGAATCACAAGCATTAATCGGTCATGAACAGACACTTTAAGTTCACTGGGCCTACTTTTCACAAGAGACTAACCTACGTTAGGAACGAGCTTTTAATGGTCAAAAGTATATATTTATATCCACAATTTCGAATGATAATTTATACTTTAATAAGGACTAAGTCGTCGACAATATTGCGTTTCTTCGCAATGTCTGTGTGTTTAGATATACAACATTTTAATTTTGCAAGAAAAAAGAAATACTCCGTTTTGTATTGGAACCTTTACGGTTATAAGGAGAACAAATCACAAGTTCTGTCGCAGTCAGATAGACGGTTAAGTAACGCACGGTGAACAAACATACGAATATATATTTTTTTATATGAATTTTAAATAGTATATGTCTCTTGGTGCCTCTTAATATTTTCATTTCATGAAATGACGTAAAACGTAAAATTACGACGCATATAAAACTGATCATTTTAAATGATGGTTACGGTTTATCGTAAGCCGTTTTTGCTTTATGGTTCTTTCATATGTTGACAGTTTAACGACATTTAAGATAGTATATATAGTACAAGATAAGGCATAAGAAATTTATACCTTAATCTGTTATTTGATGAGGACTTAGATTTTATGTTTTATAATATGTACATTGATTTGACTGGTTGACAAATAGGTTACCGAGCTTTTGGTACCAAGACTCGTATATACCAATTGGGTTGTTAGTTTTACATGTAATAATAAATACTAACATTTTATTATACGTCAACATAAGCTCATCCAGAATCACCAACAGCGAGTAATGCAGGGTTCAACTTAATTTGGTATTTACGATTTAATATTGTTAGCCTCAGATTTAGCTCGGCTACTCACTTGTGATTTATTAATCTATGTATATAGATATCTATGCATATCACCTAACATAATCTAGGTTCTGATCAAGTAAGAGGGTATAACTTATGTTAAACCATAAGAATAATGTAAACTGTGACGAAAATTTCGTTGTACAATGAAAAATAAATAATGAATTAAAAAACTTGAACATTATTTAACTGCTTAAAAATAATATTCAAGAAATTTTATTCATCGCCATCAATTGGTTATCCACTATTGATCGGTCCCTTACCGCCTTTACGCAGCATTGGGCTCTTTATGACGTTCGAGTGACCTTCAGCCTTTATATTGGAGCCGAATATGAGGGGCCATGACTCGTGGTATAACTTGGGCAACGTATGTTACAAATTTTATTAGATATCAATTAAAAGGCACAGGAAATGAAGGTACCTTTAAAGATAGGAAACTAATAAGGTGAACACTTACTAGAAAATCATATTTTAAACATTCAATTGTTTTTAAAATTTTCTTTTAATTATAGCTGTATAAAATGCTGAACGCTTTAGACTTAAGAAATAGCAAGGACTTTTTTACTACGTCTCAATAGCACAAAGACCCGGGATACCTTCCGTTCGAGTGGCAGTTCTTTGTCGTTGTACCTCGACTGCATTGTCTTTGTACAATTATTGGCACAATAATCAGAATATTGCTATTTATCGTACTAAAGTAAACAATTATTATTTGAAAAATTAAAAAGTTAATTTAGTTTTTAAATATACTGTATTGATTTTTTTATAATTTGACAATTTTATTATTTTCGTTATTAATCAACGCGTGAGAGCCGGGCTTGCAATCTCACAAGCGGGATTCGGAAACTCAATGGAGTAAAATTCACAATTACTTTCTAAAAATAACGCGGCTTAATTCTTATGAAACTTTACAACTCCATCTGCCGCTGATTGGTTTATGAGACTTAGATATTTTAATCGGTTTGGAGGGTTGCCCACCCACGTTGCGTCATGTGTCACGTGGCCGTCGTTTGATCCCATCAAATCCCCGTCCAGTTTCCGCCATATGTGCTACCTAGTTTAGAAGTCCTACGAGCAATGTCTTTTACCTTATGAAAAATGCCTATAAGATCCCTTTCGACGAACTGGAGATTAACAAATCTTAACAACCAAATATCCCTGTCGAGGGTCTTGTTCCATCTCCACTTAAACTCAACGCCCCGACAGCGTTAAATTTTATTGAAATCGTTAACTCAATTATTTGAATAAATTTTATGTCATCTATTTTATGAGGTCGCATCTAGGAAGGAGTTTTCCATTTATTCTTTAATTGAGAATTGGATAAGATTCATGTAGTGACCGTTATCAGACAATAAAGTCGGACCGGAACAAAATGATAAATCGTCTCGTGCGCTGTTAATTACGTTAGAGATGAAATTTATGTGCAATGAATTTTCTTGTCAGTGCGGAAGCTTGGGGGATAATGAACGACGGTTACGGTTAAAGTCATTGTTTCTTGCACATTCCCTTGCGTAAAGTATCACATGAATCGTGGCTATTATTATCATTTTTTTACAATTCTTATAAAACAAAGGAAGGTGAGTATAAAAAATGTAGCTTTGGAAGATTAACAAATATCTCTTTACTTTACTGAAGACCAAAGTTACGGCTTGTGGTTTGAAAACTTCACGCTCTAAAATTGTGTACTTGCCTTTTAAATTTTGGTGATGACAGATGTATTGTTAACATCATCTCACCATTTTTTTTATTTAGACACAAGAAATGTAAGACAATTGAGTAAAAGTTAAAGAAGAAAAAATTACTTAAAGAACTTGATGATGGAATGGATCAATAATAATCTGCTTATCCTCCTCCTCTATCTATTAAAAGTAACGCATGTGAAACTCATTAGCCTGTTGCAGATGTCTATGTATAGCGATCACTTGATATCGGGTGAACCGCTAGCTCGTTTGAAAACTTCTACAATAAAAACAGAAATCATTTAAAAAAATTGTATATTTATTAGATCCATGATAAATCCCCCCCTAAAAAGGCTTATATTTACAAAAGAACGCCTATTCCTGGCCTTCGCAGTATTTGTTACAATAAGTTTTGTGTTAACGCCTGCCTCGTGCCGACTGTACTCTGCCGGATTCATAGCTGCGGATAAACTTTTAATGAAGCTCTTGAAAACTTAACTTCAAGATAATACACTATTAAAATATAAGGAGAGACTTTCGAATACCATAGTCTGCTGAACAAATATAACAATCAGTATTGATCAACCGAAATAAACCTAGTCTTGCAGTAAATAGGTCTTTATATATATACATAAAAATGAATACATATTTCCCTTATTCACGGCATCACGCGTTAACAGTTGGACCGATTTCGCTAATTGTTTTTTTTGTTCTTTATGGCCTGGAGAATGTTCTTAAGAAGGAAAAATTAAGAAAGTTGCGCGGAAAATTAGAGAATTTAAGAAAGCTTAACGACTATATTAAATACATTTATGAAATACGTTGAGTATATCAAGGCAATCTACGAGTGTGTACATCTTCATTTGCAACTACGTTTTACAATTTATTTAATTAAGAAGTATTATAAAATATTCCCATGGTAAATTTTAAATCTTAGTAGATGTATGAATAGGGACGGATACTGGAGAATTGAACACAAAATACACATTACACAGAACGACATAAAACATAAAACAATTATTGCAGAGCTTGTGAGCGCATGCAGTAAATGGAAACAGTCATGGCGCGCAAAAGTTAAAATCGCTTCCATTTTTTCCAAGCGATACCTATGTCCTAGCAAAGCTCGTAATAATACTTGTTTTACAAATAGTCGCTGAACAGTTTTGTGCAACGACAACAGCCAAAATGTAGTGTCGGAAGTACGACCTAGCAGTTGTATCACTTTTATTATAGCAGTTTAACGGAGCTGGTATTTGTAATTGTTACCTATGCGAATTTCTGTTCGCAGAAATGTAATAAGAACCTATAAGAAGTTATATTCATACGTTATTTAGTAATACATTGTATGGCTTCGTGATTGTCTTCTGTGAAGATCAATGGTCGAGCCAGCCCATTCGTGCAACTGAACATCTTACAAAGTTACCTTTGAAATAAAATCACGTTTGCATAATTAATGCGTCTCTGAAATATTATCACAACTTATTATATTATGTAATCATTATATAAAAAGTGGCAATATGAAATAGAGTATAAGAGATTTTATTACATGTTAAAGTAAACCAGCAACACGCTGTGGACTTGCTTTTCATAGCATTTTATGAAAGCCTGGAACTTGCTTTACGAGAACACATGAATGCTCTTATCTCTTCTTTTCTAAACATGATTTACGACGGTTCCTTGAGTGGGCTATAAAACTAGCGCGTTTGTACTTCCGAGTGCATGCATAGGATATTATTCTACTTAAATCAGCACTCACAAATATTTTAAACTGTATACCAGATCATATACGTATACACGTTTGTCTGTCATACTATCGTCCCACCGTGTTACATCTTTTGGAACAATTGTCACACATTTTAGTCAAATTGATTGTCTTTTTAATAATGTCTCATGACAGTTTCAATAATTTTTCTTAATAAATTAGTTCATATCTTCTTCCTAAATCAATAATAATAGCGAAAACTGTATGAAAATCGAGTTGCGTTTGAGTTTATCGTAATAAGACAGGGAGTTCTTGATCTCCACTTTTAATATGAATCCACATTTGCGTACTTGATTTGCTCGAGTGTGTATTTTTTGTGAACCGCATTTATATTCATGACTTCAGTAATCGAGTAGGAGTGCTCGTGGCTGATGCTAAATTTGATATTACAGCTTGAAAGCTGTTCATTTTAGGATAAGAGTATGAGGAAATTGGTTCAATTTGAAAAGCCCTTATTAAGCTTTCCCTTCTTTAATAATAAATAATAATAATAATCTCCACCTCCATTTTCGAAAACCCCAGAATTTTTATCAACATTATATCTCAAATATCGGTCACTAATACCTCGAAAAAATATAAAGTACTTATAGCTTGTTATTACATAATTCGTTTAATATATTTAATACTTTCGGATGTACATAAATCCCGTCTGCGGCTCTCCTACCATTATCTTAAAAATATACTTGGGAACAAAAACGTTGAATAACCGCTATAAAATGACCTTCAATGTGGTAGTATTCGAGTTAATATATGATCATCATATAGTCACATAGTTATATTGTTTCAATTCACTTTGAGCTTTTATAACAAACATTTCGACCTATAATCAAGTACTAATTTTCGGAGATGTTGCTGGTAACCTTATTGACGGTTCTTACAGCTTCATCTGATACAGGGCTCGCGATCCGAGTGATCTTGAGCTAAAAGTAAAAAATTCTAGGTCCCTAATGTAATCTAGGGGCCTAGTTGCTGGATTTAGCAGCCATCGGTGTGAGTGATCTAACCAAGTAGGATTAAGGAGGTAATCAAGAGTTGGGTGCGTTAAGACAGTTAGCAACGATCGGATCTGACCCCTCTGGATTGTTAGATATACACGTGGTAGGAGCTGTTACAAAGAATGCAGCACAGATATTGATGGGTAGCGTTGAACACATAAAATCAGATGAACTATGTGGTACTTGAAACAAGCCTTCTCACATTGCTTCTAGCTCCGAATTCCACACTAACTTCGAAAGCTGTTCTGTTACTGTTCAAGTATGTTTTAGTTGTTGATTTAAATTAGGAATTTGTGTTGTATTAAAGTGTATTAAATTTGAGAGATCGTATATCAGAGGCATCGCGTTAGTGGAGGTTGCGGCGGCTCGGTGTAAGCCGTGCCAACTTGCGGCTCAACAATAACTAATGGTTACAGCTTAGCTCCGACTTAGTTAGCTGACAATTTTATTATGTCGATAGGTATGCCAGCTCCAGATAGATTGATATGTACAGCTTGTTCGTTCTAGAAGTTAAGTTTAATATTGCAAATGATGATTACTTCTTGATAATGGTCCTTTGTAGCGGTGAAAGAATTAACAAAATCAGTTCCGTTCCGTTGTTCCAGAGTTTAATAGTTTACAAACAAATTATACGTCTTTAAAGTTTTATTTATTTCACTCGATATTATTATCTTCATTTAAATGACATAAATGTTTTTACTGCAATGTACGAGACGTTTGAAATTATTTTAAGTTAAGAACAATTCCTTGGATGAGAGAAGTTACGCGAGCAAGAGGGGAAGAAAATTGTTTGAGTTTAAACCAAGTTTAAATACTTGATTCGCGCGTTAGTGTAGCTGGAGCTACGAGTACACTAGCGACTCGCCCCAGCTTCGCACGGGTAGTTACTGCATATAAACTTTCATCCATCACTTTAGACCTTTAGGAGATGAACTAAGAAAAATTCTCTCTAAGTGCCTTCGTAATAAGATAAATCTCTGTGTAATAATTCAGTCTCGAGGCCAGTTTCTTCTTTTATATATAAATCACAACTGTGTTGAGTTAAAACTCACCGACTACTGGACAGCTTGATGCTTGATAACCATTTAATTCCTTCTTTTTACAGTGCTATCTCCTATCGGAGGTTGGCTTTTAATAAAGCCACCTTTTTATCATTCAACGATGCCCTAAATAATTCCCACGTGCTTATATTGTGCCAATGGCGCAGGTTTTCCTGCCAAGAGATTTTCCTACGACGGGGTTCATGTCCGCCTATTAGTTTTCCTTGAATCATGAGTTGGAATCGTCGTTTCAACTTATGGCCACCCACTGCTGGACGTAGGCCTCCCTCATTGATCGCCTTAAAGTTCGGTCCAATGCCGCCCTCATCCAATGTACTCCCGTAACCTTGACCAGATAACCGGATGATTAGGACTGGTGTAGTGTTCTGTTCCACAAAACATACGTAGATGTTCTAATTTATTTATGTATTTTGTTTTTTTTTTTCTTAATATTTGCGCAAAAGAAATATTTGATTTCGGTTTCGTGGTGTAGTGTTTCTGCTAACTACGATTCCGGGAATACCAAGGTTTAAGAGCTTCAATAAATAACAATATGTAATTATGCTTAATCTTTTATTTCTAAGTACGATTAAAAGTCATATAAAAGTAAATCAGTTAATTTGGTAAATAAAAATTGTCCATGAAGGAGAATGGAAATGAATCAGTAAATAAAAAAAGTATAGGAATTTTGGTTGAATTACGAGCACTGAGCGTTCACTAGTTTAGATAAAATATCCGATGAAGCTTAAGAATGAAAATAGTTTTAATAATAAAAAAACCGACCAAATGCGAGTCGGATTCGCGGATGTAGGGTTCCGTACAATTATCTATAAGAATCATTTTTAAGTGAATATATAACTAAATATTCTTCGAATATTTTAAGTTATCAATATCGATCAAAAATCACGTTTGTTGTACCCTTAAATATTTATTATATTTTGTTTTTGTGTATTTGTTGTTATAGCGGCAACAGAAATACATCATCTGTGAAAACTTCAATTGTCTAACTATAACGGTTCATGACATACCTGGTAACAGGCGGACAGTCAAACAGATAGACGGACAGGACAGAAAAGCGGAGTCTTAGTAAGCGGTCCCGTTTTAAGCTTTGGGTACGGAATCCTAAAAAAGTATTTGCTTCATCGCGATGCATAATAGGTATGATTCGATCACCTCAGATAAGACGCCGGCGGCACGGTTAACGTCGAACTTTGAGAAGCAATAATTGCCGCTCTACGCTTGTGCTTGCTATAAGCTAACTAATATTATATAGCTTTTTATAAACTAAAAAACACGCAAAGCACTCATGACGTATTGTTATTTCAACTAGATGGCGTTGTCCCCAATCTTCAAATAAATAATGAGTATCGTTGTCAGAGCTGTTTTGTAAAAAAATCAACGGTTTTTGATAGAAGTTTGATCTTACATTTAAAAGTGGGGGACAATCAATAAAATTATCTGTGTCATACACAATAGTGAAACTCATGTAAGCGTTAATAAATAAAATTATGTCCTTATAACTTTACAAAAGCCAGCTGCTAATTATAAAATTCGCTTTGTTGTCTTCCAACACTAATGACAACCAATTACTTAGTGCCGTCTTCAGCGCGGAGGTGAGACGTAGGACAAATTTCTCTCCCAACTCGAAACGAAATGTTATTAATTTGAAGGGCATCGTGTTCGAGTACCTAGACTACTTAGAGGAATGATTATACGTCCTTGGAAACGATTAATTAACATCAGTATCATGTTTAAAAAGTTCGGACAACGTCCGCCTCTTCTAGCGTAAAAAGAGTCTATTGTTAACTTTAACTCCCATTCAGGAAGAGGTTCGGAGTTTTTCCTTTAATTCTTTTTGTTCCTTTTGTGTGAAATGAGTAAAATTTTTAGCATTTTATGAACAATTACTTGGACAGCGATTCATTAATAATTAGAAATTTTGCTTGCGTTTCTAACATTTACAATTGTCTAAGAACTTGAGATATTTTATATTCTTATTTGTATCCACTGCTAGACTGTGGCCTCCCCAATGAATTTCCCTATAAATCAGTACTCTCATCTAAATCCTTACAACATTGACCAGATCTTGACTCACTCCTGTTGGAGGCCTACCAATGACTCCAATGACAATGTGTCCAGTTCGTCGAGTATAGTCGGATATCTGATCCTTATTTTTAATTTCTGTATTATCTATATACAGATAAATAAAAATGTGTCTGTATGTAATATCAAACTAAAATTTCAAGACTCAATACACATGATGTATACATACATGTATTTTGTATACGGTACTTCTAACGAAAATACGATTTTTAAAATTTTTGTCTGTCTGTCCGGTTATTCCGGGTAATCTCCGAAACGACTGGACCGATTTGGATGAGACTTTAACTGGAAGATAATTTAGTTTAAGCAAAAGAATTAGGGTTCCGTGCAAAAAGTTAAAAACCCTCGAAATTGTGAACAAAATTAAGCGTCGCCGTATCGAAAGCGCCGCCCACTACCCGCAAAGTCATAATAGATGTATATTTTACTGCTTAAGGCAACTTGCCTTAAGCAGTAAAATATACATCTATACAGATAAATAAGGTTAAAACAATTAATGTGAAAAATACGATTATAAACTTTTATTCTGCGAAGTGATTAATATTTGATTTCACGCGGACGAAGTCGCGGGCAATAGCTAGTAAATTATATTACAATGAATGTTTCTTTATGTTGATTTTATAAGGATTTTTGAAATCGTTAAGCATAGTCGCAACTCAAGTTTAATTAAAACCAAACAAGGCCATCGTGGAAGACAAATCCAGCGTTTCGACGTAATTTCAGTTACAAAGGCTTCGATAACACGATAAGGGTTAACGAGTTCAAGTTTTAACTTTAAATACCCTCCTTGGTACCGCAATTGTTTCATGAACAAGTCACATTTTATCTCACAGTGACTTTTAAAACTTTAGGTCATAAGATTTAATATTGTCATTTCCTTGACTTGACTTTAAGTAAAAACGCTGGGAGATAAGAACTCGAAACCCTGTCAGGGATTTAATACTAGGATTTGATACTTGATGTTGAGTGACCATGCGTCGACAGTCACAGCAAAAGGATGCAGTTCCATAATCTTGTGTAGGAAAAGGGAGTGCGTGAGGAATAGGTGTAGTGATAATTAATATGCTTCTCCTGCTTTTATGTCAGTTTGTTACGCTTGTCATTATCTGCAATGAGTGTGCAAATTTCATGATGACCAGTTAAGTCATTAGGGTTAAAGCGTTACAAGCAAACAAAATCACACATTTATAATATCAGTTAGGATTCTAGTTTAAATCGTGTGATCGGTGAAAGTTGATTTCGGTAGATGGTTGGATACCGCGTCATCTCTGTATCGTCTTTAGTTGAATTGATATTTTTTCTACGTAAGAAGGTGGCAAGAGCATGTGGAACACCTGATGTTAAGTGACTAACTATAGGCATTCGCAACAATCAAATGAGTTGCAGATATGCTGGCTACCTTTAATGTCCAGAGGAGGGGATAGACAAAGGGGACAGAAGTATATTTCCTTCTCCTATTCATCCCCTCCCCCGTCCAATCCTCTTTCCCTTCCGATCCTATCCTGTAGAAAACAATGGGATGGGTAAGAGGACTGATCTT
Source organism: Papilio glaucus (assembly GCA_000931545.1). Lineage (NCBI taxonomy): Eukaryota > Metazoa > Arthropoda > Insecta > Lepidoptera > Papilionidae > Papilio > Papilio glaucus. The sequence goes on along the minus strand of JWHW01035625.1, from coordinate 28,679 downwards.
TTTTGAAAATCTTTGAAAAACCTAAACACAATAAAACATAATGATTCTTTTATGAAAAAAGAATCAGTTTGTAGGTTTGCACTTAGTATGGCAATAAATAGGTTCGAAATGTATTTGGTAAAGTTTACTTTAAAATATTTTCTATAGAGGATTGCAATTAAATAGAGTCCACAATAAAAGCAGATCGTAAAGTTTGCGCTAAACGTGCGACCGGTATATGTTCTAGTCAATAAAGCATTGTTAAAAACCTTATTTATCGAATAAAAACAAAAAAAGTAAAGAAATTTAATATGTTTTTTTTAAATAGCGATATCCGATACAATAGCTCGACAGAAGGCTTGCTTTCGAACAATAGTTTCAACAAGGTACTATTTCGTGGTCCATTGAAAGTTGAGGCTTTTGAAACCAGTCATGCACGTGCTTTCTTTCCTTTCATGTCGTTATTACAAGTATAGAAAAAATATATTGCTTGCAATATTCTTTTCTCTGTCTTTTGTTTTTTTTTAAAGATGCTT
>JWHW01035625.1:15635-27761 GCA_000931545.1 Papilio glaucus | reverse complement strand
CAACAAACAATTAAAAATACTTTTGTTTAAAAACAAATTAAGCAACTGTTACAATTACCTACAGGATGTCCGAAAATTATTTGTACAAAGAAAGACTGATGACTTAACTCAGCTAACTTTTATTCAAAGTTGCTCATTTTGGGCGCTAGAGGGCCTCAAAGACGATGATCAATTTTTATATTTTTCAAAAACTCGAAATGTATTTTAATACATTTTATTCACTTTTTAGCCATTATTTTGTACCAGTAAACTGCATCTTTTTATGAAACAAACATTCATTTAGGAAATAACATGGCTACAAAACATTTAAATATAATTAATTTAATATAGCGTTTAGAATTGCCTACGAAAATCTAGGAAATAAACCACAATTTCCTTGATGCCTAATGACAGTGAGGAATGTATTGCACTTCAGTTGCTAGTCGTAATCAACGGATACGAGATTCGCGTTAAATCGGTTTCCTCACTAACGAATCACTGTAATTAGGCAACACCCTGTATCGTTTACATTGCGCTTCTATTTATTGAATCTGTCGCGTAGAATTGATAGGCTTTGAATCGATTCCTGCTCAAGTATTACAGTTTTTTATTAAAAATGTAACCATAGTTTATTCCACATCACGATAGAAATTTTGTAAACAAACACACGTCACTTACCATACATGGCGGCCATTACACTTTTTATACTTTCATCGGAAATGTTGTGATTGTGTGGAAATCGTTAGCTAAAGTGAATTAAATTGTATAATTTAACAACAATTACAAACGATGGAACTTTTAAGAGTGGCAGAGCTCGCAACAACACTATTGCACGAATGACCCGGCTCGACCGGTGAAATACCACGACCTCACAGAAAACAGGCGTGAAGTAGATGTATTCTGCGTTTCGTCTGATGAGTGAGGTGCCGGAGGCCTGACCTTTGATGTCGTGACCCAGGAAAATATGAATTAATTGTCTATAAATAGATAATGAAGTATCATCACTATCATAATATAAACGATTGAATATAAATTGTAAAGGATTAAGTTTTTCAGGAAAAACGTCCGTTGTTTGGTTACTTAACCTCACAGACAAAACTTACACAGTCCCTCGGAGTCCTAAACAAACATTAACTAACAGTATAATAATATAACCAGATTCGTGAAAGGGTTCAAAATAGAACATTTTCTCAATTGTCACGTTAAGGTTTATCCGTTTATCTTTAAACCTGTATTATCGTCATAGATATTTATAGATACTTAGACAATTAAAAAAAAACAATTTCGTACTTGTACTGCATTATAACAGATTATATATAGGGGCTAGTTACACACTGTTTATTTAGAAAAATGATAAATATTGGGCCCCATGGTCATTCATAACTTGCCTTTGTTAGAAATCAACGTTAGTCTCCAATACTTTATCAAATGGGGATCTACGAAGAAAATTGCCGTGCACAGATCGGAAAGTTCATGTTGACAGGAAAACAAATCCTTACTTGTGACCTGGGCATTTCTTTTTTTTCTAGAATAAGGTTAGAAACGAGCAAACAAATATCAAGTAACCACTGTCCAGCATCTGCAACAAGGTAGTTAGTTGCAGTACAATTATTTTCCTCTTCATTGCCTTCCGAGTCAAATCCTCTTTTTCTTTTCATCCTTTCCCTATCTAAAAGGGATGGGCAAAGGCGAGGGAAAGGAAGAAGAAGAATTAGGAAATTCCTATATTCACTGTCACAGTTCAAAATAAATCGAATCATTTCTTCTATTATAAATTGTGATGAAACCAATCAAAAGAAACTGTTTTCAACGTACCTTTAATAAGTTAAGGAATTGAATAAATATTTAAAGCTCTTTTTCTATTTCAATAAAAATCTATTTGATCTCGAATTCACTCTTTGTAACGAGAATCACGTGCTACGAGTAGTGAGAAGTGCAGTGTACATCAGGACCTGGGATATCTAATAATAGATTTGTAGAGATAAACAGCAATCCGATTCTAATGTACCTTGTCTACTATACCCAAAGAGACACTGTCTAGTCAGGCTTTATTGCTCCGGATAAATTAAACACTCCATATAAAATATATTATTAGATATTTAAAAGAGTCATTGTTATTATGAAGTTGGTAGTGTTTATAAACAAAATTCTTGGACAAGTCTAACGTTTAGAGACTTATACCTTTTTCTGTTATTTAAAAAAGACCTGGGTTATTTGATAGAAAATGTGTAAATTGATAAATCATAATTAGATTGTCATAATCAGGTTGCCGAGACGAATCTGAGGCCAACATTTTTAAATCGTAAAAACCAAATTAGGTTGAACCCTGTAACTTGCTGTGGCGATTCTAGGGGTCAAGTTTCTGTTACCGCACATATGATTCTAGATGTTAAAATAAAATTGTAAGATAAAATAACAGATGAGGATATAAATTTCTTGTGCCGTATCTTTGACCATATTTTCTGCTATTCTATCTTCAATCCTTTCATCTTTCCTATAAAGACAAAACAAATTTATTTTCGATTTCGTAATATGGAAAAATTTGTTTTGTTGGAAGACTAATCTAGAGATGCAATCGACTAAGGCATAAATGGTTACAAATTCGTAAAAGAAAATACAAAAAATGTGTGTAAAAAATAGTTATTCTCGAGCTTGCCTTTCTTAATCTTTAAAAGAAAAAGAAAAAATGTGTAAGAATCCATAAAAGTAAAAATAGATGAAAATATATTAAGAATGAATTCTTTAATATAATTTTAAACCTGCAAAGTCATATTGGCCACCTTCCTACGCTTGTGTGTTTCATTACTCAGCCAAGTAATTCGTAAGTTACGATAAAAAATTCAGAGCAATATTTTATCCACTTTCCTTTTTACGGGATGATGAGAAAATGTTGTGACGAACCCTAATTTGCGAGACTCAGAATTCCATTATCTTATTTGTAGACAAAAAGTACATGCGTCCTTCAATATTTATAAACTTTACTAACAATTTTAGAATCCAAATGACATTATAAATTTGGAAGTATGTGTGTGGATGCATGGGATGAAGAGATGTGTCCTTAATCTTTCACGTATAACTTGAATAATTTTGATAAATATTAATATTACTAGTATCTAACACATCATAATAATATATATGCTGTATTTTATAAAAATAATGAGTTAGTTGGCCATAGTATAAGATGTCCAGTAAGTTTAAAAATTGCTTAAGTTAAAGTTATACAAACAAAATTTGTAGCATAATTGCTTCTAAGTTCTAACAAAGTCTGCGATGGATTATGGTTTATGTATATTATATACCTTTTATATAGTAGCCATAAGGACTAAAATAGTTAAACATGAATGCATTTATAAAACACATTGCATAAACACAAACACATTGGTGTTGCAGGTGTCCATGGGCGACGTTGATTACCTCAGTGTTCTCGCCGCTCGTTTGCCCATGTCTCTTATAAAAAAAATAGAAATTATTTTCCTAAACAAACTCATTATTTTATAAAAAGTGTATAAAGATTGTATTTTTCACAAGTAATTTGAATAAATTTAATGATGTAATGGAAAATAAAACAAAATCAACATTAAATTTATTGTAGGAAAATAATAAAATTTTATAATCTAAATCCATTAAAAAATAATTTTCTATACAGTTTTTATTTTATTATCAATAAAACGCTGCACAGAAAATTAATTTAATTAATCACTTTAAAAGTATACACGAATTCATTGTAAACAAATACAAAATTAAACCGTTATATTTAAACGCACTATAAATTTAAAACCATTTCGCAATGTTCATAACGTGTTAAATAGTATTTGGACAACAATCAACAGCGTAATTCGGTTATGTGTTAAATTATTACGCATATAAACTGGCAACGTAATTATCTGCCTATCTACTTCTTTTACAACATTGTAAGCTTATACCAAAACACAACGATGTGTGATCGTGAGCCATTAATTCAAGATGAATGAATGAAAACCCTGCCTCAAAGGTAAAGATTTTCAAGAATATACCTACGAGGCAAGCCTTTGCGAGGCTTATCTTAAAGGCTACATGTACAATGTAGCACGTAAACACAGTTTTAATAGTGGTTGAGTCAGAAATACATATAGTACGACGACTAAATAAAATACCAATTTATTTTAAACAAAGGAGAGATAGATAAGAAAATGGAATGGGACCTTTTGCACCTCACTCATTAGACGAAATATAGATACATGAAATAATTCTACTTCTCTCCTGTCTTCTGTGAGGTCGTGGTATTTCATAAGTGGAGTCAGTCCAACAGTTGTTGTTGTATCACTGTAAAAGGTTTCATACAACTAGGCTGCAGTTATTCTTATAATACATAGTTCATTAGCAAATGCTGTTTATTCAACATCAGGTAAACTGTTTGTTCATATGCCTTCATCTACTATAGAGACATTAAACTATACAATTCATATCACCTAAAAGATAGGACGAAGGACGCAATCACTAGGAGAACTTATCGATCAGATTAGTGGCTTATTAAAAAGGGCGATAAGGAGCACCCATAACCGACGAGCATATGCGTAGATGTAATGTAGGAGAAGCGAGAGAGATGTGCCAGGATCGCGGCAAAATAGAAATCCATGATCTCTGCCTACCCCTCCGGGTTTACGGGCGTGAGCGCATATTTATTTTTTACCTAAAAGATACAAATCAGTATGGTATTCCACAATGGTTACAAGTAAATAGTATTCAAATACCTTGTTTTATTTATTTCTGGATTGTGACACATTTAAAATTAAAATTATTTAATTCAATTAGATTTATCTGAAGCTCTCCGCTGCTGTCAAAGTCCTATTCATAAATCATCACAAAGACCTGCTTAGTATTTCGCCTGCTAATCCACGCTTCATAAATATAAAGAAACAACTCGTCTCAATTAATGAGAAGTGTTTTAATTAATTAACGTGACTTTATTGTGCTCTTCGTATATTATCTCCATTAACATTCAACAAATTTGCTACACGAGTATCAAGTACTTTGGTTCAGACGATGCGTATATTGTAAATTGTATAGAAACATGTAAATTGTTTGATATCGGAACCTCTAACACAAAGCTCCAACTACTCCAGTATTCGAACCACTGAGCAAGGCTGCCTTATTTTCTACTACCTCAAAACTTAATGTGTTCGGTACACCTATTCTTGGTACTATTCTATTATTGGAAATTTATTCAATGGTTGAGGTATTCATATGTTTTCTCCATTACGTAAATATTATGTAGTGTATTATCTAAGCGAATATTACGAAGAGGAAAAATTTGATTGTTTGTTTGCATTGAATAGTCTCTGTAACTAATGGACCGATTTGAAAAATTCTTTCATTATTAAAATCGTACATTATCCCTAATGAACATAGACGATAGAATTTTTTTTATTTATAATTTAATTTTTTTAAGTTAAATATCCGTGCGAAGCACGGGCGTGCAGCTATTGTTGAGTAAGGAGGTTAACGCAATAAAATAAAATTATAATTCTTTTTTTTTTCAACACTCGCTTTTGTTTAAGCGAAAAATCTCTATGAACATAATATTTATAGGTTCTGATCTAGAATAATAAATGTACAAATTTATTGTCATAGTTAAGATAGTTAAAAAGAACTTGATTGATTTTTTTTATTATTATGTTAAGTCAAAAATCACGTTATATGTGAAATGCCGTCGTTGTTTATTACTTTTCGAACAAAACCTTAACAATTGTTCAATCAAAAGGTTTTTGAGCGTTTAGCGATGAATCGATCACTGTCCATTAGCTCTTCAGTACTCGCGAATCTGTCAAAAAGAGAAAAAAATTGATAAATTACATCGTCACAATTTGTTACTGTTGTCCTTATCTTATTAATGACATCGCTTGTAGCTTCATGGTCAGTGAATTGGACCAAGATACTTTAGTCCTCATATGAAATTACGTCAAAGATAATAAATATGTCCAAACGTATCTGAGGAATAAGCGATTATGAGTGTGATTAGTGTGCTTTGACCTCTGCATCTAAATCACCCTTCGTTCTTATTGAGACTTGTTTAGATTTGTCATTATGCAGTCTTATAGTATAATAATTAAGGTGAAAGAAAAGCAACTACATTTGTACAGTCAGGCGGCCGGCTATAAAACCTATACAGTATGAACCCTGGAACGTTAGAAAAGGGCAGGGAGATAGGTAGTAATGTTTGCTAATTTAAAAATGGGCAAATCTTCATGACATTTATTCGTATCTGTTTTTTATGTTATTTGCTTCATGGTTACTTATCAAGGTATTTCTGAAAATAATCGAGACAGAAAAATATGTTTCGTGTGTGTGATTGAAATGAATTTTTATAGTTTACTAGCGACCCGCCCCGGCTTGGCACGGGTAGTTTATCTATATCTATTTGTCAAGCGACTTACAGTTATACCAAAAAGCACTAAGGTTACCCATATTAGAAAATTTAATATGGTCGTTAAGTAAGTTCTTAAACTTTCTTAATTTTTTTTCTTTCATAAGAGTTTTCTCCAGGCAATAACAAACACAATAAAAATAATTAGCGAAATCGCTCCAGCCGTTCACCCGTGATGCCGTGACCAAGAGAAATAGGGATTCATTCTTAAATATAAATAAATATACGTTCACGCTCGTAACCCAGAGGGGTAGGCAGAGATCATGGATTTCCATTTGGCGCGATCCTGGCACACCTCTCTCGCTTCTTCTACATTCATACATCTACGCATACATGTTCGTCGGTACTCCTTATATCGCTCTTCTTTGGTATGTTACTAATCTGATCGATATAAGTTCTCCCTGAACGTAATACCACCACTGCCTTAAATAAATGAGAAAGAGAATTTTATCATTTATTTATACGATCGTAAGATTTTTTAAAATCTTTTTGACATTGATAAAAATCGAAAGAAAAAAAGAGTTTTTTTTTCTAAGAAACATACAATCAATTAGATATCTTTGTATTCTGTAAAGGCAGTCGAGCAATCTTCTCAGAATGTTACAAGTCTCTAAAGCTCCCTTTATCCCTTAAGCTTTTAAAACCTTTTCACCTGCGTACAATGAACAGGTTTGCTGAGTAATTTAACATTATATGAAGCTTTATACCTCTGAATATTAACGTTTAAATGTCAATAAGAAGCCGTTCCCAAAGTTAGTATTAATACATAGTTGTAGAAAAACTAGGAACTCCGACAATTTTATGATAGCACATCGACATAAGACATGGCATTTGAAAATAAATTACGAATCTTTTTGCCTGTAAAATATATTAAAATTCAAATTTTTTAATAAAAAGTTAGAGAATAGTTAAAATTTATAGTAATGTAATGTGCATTCTTGGATGAGAAACCAGACAGAAAAAAAAACGTTGAGAACGGAAACATCTTTAGATTCCAAAACTCCCCCATTTTAGCTAGAACCAAATATTTACAAAATTCGTTAAAATCTCTTTCTCTTTTCTCTTCTCTTCTTCTATGCTTCTGCGATTCATCTTATGAGGTAAGTACCGGCGACTAAATTATAGCCTTCTTCCCCATCCTTATTACCCAAGTATGGGGTGGGGATGAGTGGGCATGATTTGAAGGGGAAGGGAGATTTACGAACACAGTGACACATGGTTTTTAAATAATAAAATTGGCTAGTTTTTGTACAATATAATTAGCGTATGAGTAAAAACTTGATCATGCTGATGCTTATGTTAACCACACCGAGTACATAAAGTATAGTAAGTAAGGGCTTGGGTGTTCAATGGACGCAATGTTACAGTATAGTTCTGACAAACATCATCAATAAAATTGTAAATAATCGATTCCACCCGCACCCAAATCGATTAGGCCGTTTCTGAGATTAGCGCGCACAAACGCACAGACAGACAAAAATTATAATAATAATTGTTTTGGGTTTTATTGCGTTTATGAAGGCCCCGAACAATAGGTTTTCTCAAATAACTTCCATGTACAGACAGCGATCAGTTACATTTTTATTATATGTATAGATAGATTAAATAAACAGTTATCGACACCGAAAGAAAAAAATCACTTGACTTGTTATTGTGTGAACATTATACTTAACAAAATATTACTACAGCCTTATGTGTACAGGGGAGTAAATTAAAAACTTTAATTTTTATCAACGGCCGCTTTTACGTTGCGCAACGAGCTGGTAAATTTTTCTGTTCAGCTAATGTGTGGCGCTTTTCCGCTTTACGTTTAATGCCAAAATGCGGTGTGAAAAGTTTTGTTAAAATAAACATTACTGTTATACGCAACGTTAATATATTAAACTATTTTCATTTCAACTAAGAAATACAATTTGAATTATAAACTAATGTCTATTTAACAAGGTGTTCAGATCATTGCTCTGATATGACAATGATTATTAAAATTAAAACATTTTTATGAATAATTTGTGTATTTAAAAATGCTTTAAAAATGAGCAAATTAATGAGCATACCCTGAACAATTATATTATTACTTACCACTTCGAAATGTTTATTGAATTATTGAGTCGTCCAAATACTTACAAAAAATATATTTAAAAAAAATGTTTTATCTTCTTACTTCATTATTTAAAGCCGGTGACCTAATTGATTCGTTCAATTTTTCATTTTAATTAACGAATAGACTACTAAGAAGATCAATCTAAGCCACAATGCTCGTTAATTTCCCAAGAGCTAAACAGCCTCGGGACAAATTATTTATTTCCAAAGAATAAACTTTGCTTAATATAAATTCATAGGTCACAAAAAATACGGGTATATTAAGTCGAATTAGTTTACTGAAACACAATATGCTTGAGAAGTACTCCGAGAAAAGAAGACAATAAACTATGATTCTTTATGCATTTTTATATAATTTACATTAGTAATTACTTGCAATGACGAAGTGTGTAGTTTTTATAACAGTCAACAGACTCATCTGACCGGGTTCCCAGCTGCCATGGGCTGGTCTACCACGGTGACTCAAGAGTAACCTCAACACGGTCGGTCCGTAGAGTAGGGTAGTCCGTAGACTAGTACCTACTATGAGGAAAGGATAGAAAGGGATTGGGCCTAACCTACTAGGAATAAGGGCTAGGAAGGGATTGGATCTGATCTACTATAAATAAGATATTAGACTATTAGAATGGGGATGAGGAATGGATAAGAAGGGCGTTGTGACGTATTAGATAAGAATGTACATTACGTGCATGTATTCTTTGAAGTCCCATTTTTTAATAAGAGAAGGGGGCGAACGACCGGCGGGAACACCGAGGTGATCAACGTCGCCCATGGACACCTGGCAACACCAGGGGAATTGCAGATTCGTTGCCTGCCTTTAAAAAGAAAGATAGGCTCGCTTCTTGGAGGACCCTAAGTCGTACTGGATCGTTGCAACAGCTGCTGCTAATGGCAAATAACAAGTATCGTTGCTTTGAGCGAGTCGACATTTAACTGAAACTCTCGATTTAAAGAAAACAACATCTTAAAAGCTCAGTTATGGATATGAATACGAAATAGGTTGTTTAAACAAAATTAGTTTAACTTTACATTGGCGATCTACCAACAGTCAGCGAGTACGGGACGTGCGCGCGAGATAAAGATACTGATTTTATTTATGAACTACTCAGCGTATTCTTGGCAAAGATTTTAGAGCATACTTCTTTTATATTCTATATATTTACCTGAGATTTATAAGGAGAATTATAAGGAAAATGAAAAAGTATTTTTCTTTATTTGTTACAACAATATAGTTGATTTAACAATATACTATTGTTACTTTTATACGAGTAACAAAAATGTGTTAACCGAAGTAATTTCTAAACAAGACAGTATATCCGTTGAATATTTTAATGTAATTAAAAGAGATGTTACGTCGCAATGAGCGCACTAAAAGTGGTGAGAATAATACAATTATTGTAGCAATACAATTGTTATAAAAGTTAATTAATAAAGATTTCAATGTGAAGACAACAAAGAGTGTCCCAGTAAGTTGATTCCGGAAGCAATTCGTAATTCCACAAGAACAATTAACATAGAACTAAAAACGTTCGTTGAATTTTACGATCGTGTTTATTACTCTCGGAGAACCGAAACGAAAGACGTGGATTAAGCTTTCGCCACTTTATTTTAACTTGATTTGATAGCCCGGAGGCGGTAAATGTTCTATTTTAAGATGAAATGTACAGTCAGAAGAGTCAAGTTCAACAAAAAATATTAATATGAATCAGAATATCGGTCGATGGGGCTGTAAGGTCCTAGGACGGCGGCCACGTAGAGGTCGACGCAGCGTAGGTAAGTCTGATGATCTGATCAATTTGCGGGAGTCCACTGGATGAGGGCGGCAGAGAACCGACTTGTTTAGTGATCGCGAAGAAAGGCCAGCAGTGGACGGAAAACTCTAGCCACTTAACTCACAAATAGCGCTGAGTTACTTTTGTAAGTGAAGTTATTGTTTCCTTGGCCTTTTATAGACAAACAATTGAATCAAGTCAATCTGTACTTTAGCACGCTGTTACAAAATCGAGTCGATTTTATTTCTCTCAAGTCTCGCGAACGCCCGATGCAATGGAGCACGTGCATTGAACTTTTCCTTCGCAAAGCAGAGGTCAGACAGCGGATCTCTCACTCAGTACTTACACTAACTATAATTTCATTACATAGATTTATTCGCCTCGTTCTTTTTCACATCCTTATTTATTACAAATTTGAATGTTTTGTTTGTTTGCTTCTTCGCACTCTTTAATGACTACTGAATACTCTGAAAATTTTCACATACATTGTAAGTGTACATAAAAGGATACAAGGTACCTTTTACCCCAAAATAAACTTCCTGATGAATAGAAAATTATAATCTGTTGCCTTGGTAATTTTCTTGTAAATTAAGTTACAAAAATTTATTAGCGGTTTCACCCGCCGTGCAATTTAATCGACGATTTTACACCCTAAGCTGAACCCTAATTAATATGATTGATCAGAGAGATTTGAGGTGAACTTACATTGGTTTATTATTTCTCCATACAATCTTTCATCCCCTACTTTATACCTTTAGTGGATGTATTTAGAATACTTCTTCCCTGCGTAATAACAGAAATCTTTGAGAAAAATTTCATGTCTCTAAGCCCAGTAGTTTGGGCTGTAAGTTGATGTATCAGTCAGTCAGTTTCTTCTTTAATACATATAGATTAACGCTAGGTCAAGACAATTCCTAAAATCGGACGATAGTCTGCGATAAATTGAGTGCTACGAAAACGTATGTACGTTTGCGTAGAACTCATTGTAACGCGAAATGAAAAGTACTTGAGTACTTATCGCGGTAATATTTAAAATAAGTGATTTAAGTATCCTAAACTTAAGTTACTCAGAGTCCGGCTTTCGATAACGTTACCACCATGCATTATAATAGCTCAAAGAATATAAGATATAGTAATTTAATTTAAAGTTTTCCAGTTTTAAAAAATACATCGAGAATTGATTCAAAACATAGATGCAATCGTTTTCAAATTCAATGATGCATAGCACAGTTAAAACGGCAGTTTGATTTTAATTACGATGTTCCGACGAACGCGTTTAACTATCAATCAAATGCAACACGCCGGCATCAAACTCGTGGCAGATATGCGTAGCACGTAGCACGTAGCAACGTACTGATGATAGAATTTTTATTGTAGCTTACAATTTTAAAACTCGACCATTTATATCGGATATCAAAATCTACCAAAGTTGAAGTTTCGACTAAAACAATATAGTTTTTTTTTGTAAGAGAATAATTGAGTTAGAGCGATGCCACACGGGCCTTGCTTCGGCGGAGAGGTGTCAGTCAGTAAAAAATGCCATTCAGTGCGATAAAACAACGTACATACGTTGACGAGACGAAGCGGGAGGCGTATTCACATGGTGCGACGCCGCAGCGACAATGCAGCGAACTTCAGTGTTTTTATAGTATTATCCTAATATCCTGGGACGTTATTCACACACGGCCATCTGATCACAAACTAAAGAGGACTTGTACTATGTAAACCAGATAACTGATATACTACATATACTATTTTTCTTTATACTTAAATGCATAATTATACACAGACTCAGGGCAAACAGACATACACACAAATGTTTGTCCTAGATGGAAATCGACCCCACGATCGAATCGAATCGACGTTTAACAG
>JWHW01035585.1:6969-21916 GCA_000931545.1 Papilio glaucus | reverse complement strand
ATGACTTTGTTTTTGTTTCGGCTTGTGTATAGTGACTACGAGGAGCTGTGTCGGTGGGAGTGCGTCTCTCTCGTTTTCGGAGATTGAAGAAATTAACACATTAGCGCGTTTTAATTAATGCGCGTATCATTTCCGCTGGACAATTACACGTTGCCTTATCTAGACTTGGTCGTGCATAAATTCAGTGCGCCGCAAGGAAATGCGACTAAACACAATATCTATTAAGAAGTACATACTGTAATCAGAGAACGCAAATAAAACATGGAAACATCCCTACCGCTTAAAAATTATATAAGGAAAAGTGTACGGTGGTGGGCGGGGCTTACACCGTGTACCGCGCAGGAGTTTAGTTATTTCATGACAGCCGATAGGTGTGGACGTTGAGCGGAGATTTCATAATATAAATTCTAAAATGCCTTCATGTGTTATGTGTTGTGAGTGGTGCAGGAATCGTACAGACGTCATGCTTAGGGCGCTATCACTTTCCACGCAACGATTTTTTTAGATTTCATTCATTGAAATCTAAAAAAAATGATCAAATTCTTCTTCCTACAGGGGTGGATTGAAAAAATTGAAAATTAGGTCAGGTTGCACATTATTGCCGACTAAGATTTGAGGGGGTTTGGTTTTAAAATAAATTGCACGTCCACATTGAAAACTCTTGCAGCCCATGAGATTGACATAATGTGATCAATTCGCGCCAATAACGGCATGTTATTACTATGTGCCTAGCCAATTAGCGACGAGTGTTGGCAACAGAGCCACTTCACGATGATGACAGAGGCAAACTAGCTGTCAAAAAGAAAACAAATCCGTTTATCGAAGAGAATTTTGTTTGACGTTACTTTTTTATGTTTTACCTGCGTTCACTGACTGTAATTCCTTACAATTCGTTGCAAATAGTTTTTACAAATAGTAAAATTTTAATAATAATAACGTTGAGCGGTTCCGGGGTTTAATCCATTTACAATTAGTCTGGTCATCAGTTACAACTTTGCCACGCGGTTAGATTTGTATCGACGCACTGCGGCATACAAATGAATAGATTGTAGACAAACAACTGCAGCCGCTGCAGTTATTTGTAGACAATTTATAGATTCGTAGACTAAAAGTCCGACTGAGCGAAGTCGTATGCGCTTGTTACCTGTACAAAAAAGATGAAGTGCTTGAAGGAGGTATTGAGGTGCGCCTCCTCGCCGAGCTGCACTACCTCCGGGAAGTGCTGGTGGTAGATGTGCGCGTACACGCGAAATAGCCGCTTGAGAATCGTCTTCGCCATCGACAGGAAGTTCTTAGGAAACGGGACGCCTGAAAAACAAACGGCGGTTGATACGAGGGCGAGTGAACTGATCAAGGAGCGTCGTCGTGCGTCACTACGAGCTGCTTCACATTTGAACCTGCGCTACAAAATATCATAGAACATCTTTGGATTCGGTGGAGACGCGCTCGAGTGACCGATCGACCCAAGCGCGCGAGACTAAATTGCAGAGCCCTAAACCTATCCCATCTATCTTATCCAAGATACAGGAACAGTGTGCGATGAAATTATATTATATAATTCTACCATTCCTTTCATCAGACGCGCTACAGGTTTCTATTGGTGATATTGCGGTTTTGCCATCCATTATCCACTGATTTAATGAAATAAGGGACGAGTCGACGAGGCACACCATTTTTATTAAGTTACGTTCTCGGTGTTGTTGTGAAGAAAAGACGCGGGCGGGCCGAGAATAGTAAGTCCCACATCTGTAAGTGCAGAGTGAGCATCATCGCATGTGTACTCACGTAATGTGTGCGCATCATTACCTATTTTGGAAGGGAAGAGAGTTTCGTCGTCGAGTTGGTCCTGCGCCCAGGTCATGAGGTAGTCGATGTACTTGGGCGCCGAGCATTTGATGGGCTTCTTGACGGTGTGACCGTCGGCCCAGTGGTACTCGTACTTGGGGCCCGCCGACATCACCGCGCATGACTCCTCCGTGCAGAACTCCGTGATGGTGCCGTACAGCATGTTGATCTGGTTGAAGAAGTCCACCGCTGAAACGGCGAGTGACAAATCAATGAATGCATGGTCACCGCCATGCAGCAGAGGCTTGCGGTGCGGCGAGGCTTCCTATATTATTACTTACTGATATCAATAGTTATTCAATCTTTAGATTGAGACATACAATAATAATAAAATGACCAAGATAATAAAAAATAATATCTCATACTATGATAATGCAGTAATAGTACAAAAGAGAAATAGAAAAACAGAATAGACAATAACCTTCTTTTTATAATAACTAAGTAACAATGCAGTATTATATTATTTATTATATTTATTTATTTGGCTGTGGCCAACTACTGATGTCACATTATGTGGTCTTGTATCTTCCGATAGTTTATGTACACTGCCATATATCATTGTCTCAACATTCTACATATGGGCTTATCAGAAGATACAATGTATTATATATATGTAAATGTTTGCATGTATGTATGTTACTCTGAAAATTCAAGTAAATTAGAGTGATTGCTTTGAACAACCAGAGAGAACAATATGAAATAATGATGCCAACAATAGATTAGTAATATAGATTATACTATAATTATATATTTAAATAACAGACTACTAATTTTCGGAGATGTCGATGCTGGTAACCTTATTGACGGTTCTTACAGCTTCATCTGATACAGGGCTCGCGACCCGAGTGATCTTGAGCTAAAAGTAAAAATTCTAGGTCCCTAATGTATATTACGGGCCTAGTTGCTGGATTTAGCAGCTATCGGTGTGGGTGTTGTGTCTACTCAATTCGAACGTGTTACCATCAAAGACTATAATGAGGTCTACTAAGCAGGGCTATTGTCTACGTGATCGTCGAGGGAAGGAGCGTACCTGTCCCCCGACAGTCGTCAACTGTTTTAACGAGTGTCTGGGGGCGGTGCGGACCGCCCTTTAAAATAACAGAGCTGAGCAATGCAGACATATTGAACTACATTCAAAAGATATATCACACCCATATGATGATGATGATGCATGATCAAACGAACAAAAACTGACCACAACGGGTCAGTGACATTTACAAGTATTTAGTGTGAGCACATGATGTTGGATGGAAATAATCATGTATCGCAGTAAATTTAAGCATGCACATTCTCGAACCTAACTTTAAGATAAATTATAGTTTAAAAAAACTAAAAAACACGCTTTTAGCGATAATCAAACTAAAAAGTAAAAAATAATTCTCAGGATAAGAATAAAATTACTGATGAGAAAATTAATGCCACTATTCCATAAGCGTAGGGTGCTCTGTAAGACATTCTTAAACTAACTCTGTGTTTCGCATCAAATAGATCTGAGTCCGATTCCCAGTATGGACTGTCCGAATAATTTTTTCGAATACCGAAAATTATCCACCGAGTAGGTCTTCCCTTTTTTATTCCTTGCTTATTAAACATACAATTTAAAAATATCATTTTGATGGCGTTCGCTTGACATGATCACCCGATGTCAAGCGAACGCCACCCATAGACATCCGCAACAAGCAAATGTGTTGCAGATGCGTTGCCCACCTTTAATGGACAGAGGAGGGCATAAACAGGAATAAGGACACTTCCTTTTCCATTCAATTCCACACAAAAAAGGACAATTCCACACCACTGGAAAATTTATGAATCCTGTCGAATTTAATCAGGATAATTCGATCGAATTATTGCATTGTCATGGGTCTTTGAAGAGTGTGCAAAGTTTGATTCAAATCTAATCGTTCAAAGTGGGGCAAAATCATGTTCAAAGATTCCATTACATTCATACTATATATAGGTGAAACTAATATAAACACGTTAAAAAAACAATGCATGTTGCTATTGTTACCATGCACCAAATATAAGACATTTCCTCAATAAATATTACTTACATGATGCCTTATAAAACTTTGATCACTATAAACAGTTTGTAAACCTTAATACTGACACAAGTTGGGCCATGTTCAAGAGTGCAAAAGCCCACAGAGCACAGGTAACACACATACACAGGTAACAACACAAGGTAGGCTCTGTTTGATTCCAATGTGTCTTGTTTTATATTAATGCCAATTGATTGATTTTTATTATAAAATCTCTTGTTCAAATGGTCACTCAATGACTTTAGGATTACCTCTTTTTGTGAGTTTCTTATATACATATACAGGGTATGCATTAATATCAAGGTTTACAAGTTATTTGAATACAAGTTTTTTCAATATACAGATAATGTTTTCCTCTATGTTCTTGCTAACACTGATCTATTACATTTGCCTTTTTTATGGATATAAAATAAGACAAAGCGTAAGGAAAACCTCATTTTAGGTGACCACTGCTACCCAATGACATTCACAAAAACCACAAGAATTGTGCAGGTTTTACCACTAGGTTTATAATGTTATAAGATGAAAAAAACTTAATTTAATTTAGTTAAACCATATTTTATCAAATTCATCCATTACATTTTATGTAATTTGTGCCTGCCATGCCTTTTATTGGCGTACATATTAGAACAATTACTGAGATTATTATATTGGGTATTTAAATATGCATGCTGTTGACTTGTCTTAAATAAATAAAAAGATAATATGAGAAAAAGTTGATTTTTGAAAATATTTTGGAATTTATGTATATTAATTAAAAAATCTTTGTTTACAAAAATCACATCTTGCTGTGATATAAGGTATACATTATTTGTGAAAGTATACATTAAAAATTGTTAAAAACCTCAACACTTAGAGAATATAAGTTCGACTAATATATTTCTTGCATATATGGCAGTGCTATATTAAACTATAATTTTCCTGTACTTGCTAGCAATGCTTGCTCATCATGAGAATGATTCATCATGAATATTGATGTAACTATCAAAACTGGCCAATGACCTTTTTTCACTATTGCAACATTTCTTATTTAGATGAAGCAATAAATAATAATTTTAACTCACAGAATATCTAAAAAGAGGAAGATCATGTTTGTTATGAAATGAGACTTACTGTTGACTGCAACCCACTCATTGAGATCCTCTCCCTCTGGCAACATGACAGCAAGCCGGAGGTTTCCTGAGCCCAGAGTAGCGGCTGCATGTCGCATGAGGTCATATTGATGTGTTCCCTCTGGGATATTTTTCTTTGGTTTAAAAGTTTTATTAGATCGACTCCCACTGAAAATGCAATATTATATTTAATTGCTTATTCCTCTTTCATAGCAGAGGTAATAAATGTAATAAGTATTATTTTTAACTCAATAATCTTGGGATCTCTTTGTAAACCTTATCTAGTATGATCTCATATCACATTAGTAAAACCTCATTGTTTTCTTCAAAATCGAGAAATCGTTTTATTAAATAGTAAGGAAGATTTCGGAGACTAAATGATAAGGTGCAACAGCACCATATGATCACGTTCAATCGAAGCAAACGTAAACAACGATAATAGTTCAGCGGAAGAAAATTAGTTAAAAATAGATACAGATACTTCTAAGTTATAGTGTTTTACTTACAATAGAAAACTCATTTTGATCTTAAACTAAAATTATTCGAATAAACTAAATTATCGTCTTCTAAAATAGCACCAAGTCATTAAAAATAGATTATCCTATAACAATAAAATATTTAATACACTTGTCAAAACTCAAAAGTCTATCTATTACTTATATATGTATGCATTGGTATGCATGTGTATGATTTTTAACGTCAACGTTGGTAATGCCTGAATATACTTATACAGAGTCTACATTGGTCTACATGTTTCTGATAGTTCGAAATAAATTTTTATGTTAAGAACCGAAGACTATAAAATTATTACAAATAGAAAAAACATTTTAAATATATATAATTTATATATACATGGTAATCGTAATCGGTAAGCGTGCACAGGCGAGTATTCCGTAACTATTACAGATAAAAATTCACACACATTTTACTTCCATACATTTTATTTCTTAGTAAGTACAATATATATATATATATAGTTATAATGTTTTTTGTATGTAAAGATTGTCATATAAAAAAATGTGAAATTTAATAGACATTTTCAGTCTTTTTAATAAAATAAATAAATAAATAAATATGCGCTCACGCCCGTAACCCAGAGGGGTAGGCAGAGATCATGGATTTCCATTTGACGCGATCCTGGCACACCTCTCTCGCTTTTTCTACATTCATACATCTACGCATACATGCTCGTCGGTTATGGGTGCTCCTTATATCGGCCTTTTTTAGTAAGCCACTAATCTGATCGATATAAGTTCTCCTAGGGCGTCCCCTACCAACACTGCCACTCACTTTTGCTAGATAAATTTGTTTCGTTATTCTCTCTTCATTCATCCTTTCAACATACCCGAACCACCGAAGCATACCTTTCTCAATTCTAGTTACAACATCCACTTTTAAGCCACACTTTTTCCTTGTAATGGTATTTTTAATCCTATCATTCAATGTCACGTCTAACATACTTCTTAAGGATCGGATCTCAACGGCATTGACTCTACTAGCATGCTTTTCCTGCCAAACCCATCTCTCACTACCATACATTAAAGTGGGGACTAGTACAGCATTGTGTATTGCCAGACGAGCCTTCATAGACACATTCTGACTCCTCACAACTGTACCTATAGCCCCATTCATTTTATTTCCTGCATTCACTCGTCGTTCAAAATCTTTAACATGCTTACCATCTCTACTAAACAGACACCCCAAATACACGAGCTAATCCACCTGTTCCACTTGTTTACCTTATATCAATTACTGTCTTACTCTGTTCCCTTTCAAACACCATTACTTTCGTCTTATCTACATTCATCTTCATACCTTTACCTTCTAATGAATCATTCACTACATTCGGCATAAGTTGTAAGTCCTCCGCCGATGACGCAAACACGATCTGGTCATCGGCGTACAAGAGACATTTTACAATTAGCTCACCCATTCTTAATCCACACTCTTCGTCTTTCAAAGCTTTCAAACAATCATCCATAAAGAGATTGAACAGCTACGGGGATGCTACACAGCCCTGTCTTACACCTTTATTAATGCTAAACCAGTCTGAGTAGACCCCGTTAATCCTAACACAAGCAGTAGAATCTTTATAAAGAGACTTCAATGCTTGTATAAGGTCACTGTTCAATCCAAACTCAATTAAACTTGACCACAGATCATCTCTTTTAACTTCATCATAGGCCTTTTCTAAGTCTACGAAGGCGCAATAAATTTTTTGGTTTACAGCCAGAAACTTTTCTGTGATCATACGTAAAGAAAAGATCTGATCCATGCAACCCATACAATTATAATAATATATAATCATGCAATTTCGAATAAAGATCACGGACGGTGCGGTTGTTTGTACACTATTTTGAAATAAATTAATTTAATATTATTATGTGTCCAAAATTTATAATCGAATATATATAGTACATAAACTATAATGCTACCGCCTACCTGATCTGTAATCAATGGGCGTGAGTGCTTATATATTTATTTTTAAAATGACAAACTCAGAGATTTTCTTGTGTAATTAAACTTGATTTTGTTCAATTTAAAAGCAATTTATTATGTAGTTGCTATTGAGGTAATTGCGCTGACTACGGAAACTGGCAACTCAGACTTTTATTATCGACTCGACGGACTCGACTCGACAGAATTCGGACGAAATCGGACAGATCGATCACAGAAGTCAGAAGTTTTGACTTTGTCTGCTACAGTCTGTGGTCTGCTATCTGCTACAACGTATTTCGCAATTGCGTATTTTATTAAACATTCTTATTTTTGTGCAGGCTATAAAGTATTAAAATGCAAGGTTTGAGTTTCCAGAGCTTGAAAAAGCATAAGGCGGTTAGTAAAATTAAATATTTCATTTTTTTTGTTATTTACCATCTACTTCTTACATAACTAACCTGCAACCTTTTCTAACTAAATCATTATTGCGGAAAATAAATTTATGGTAAAATTAACAGTTTATATAATAATTTTAAAAAAATGTTATAAGACACCACTAGGTTATTTAATATTTTTAGAACAGTCGGCCAAATTTATATTAAAATGGCAAGCTAATCAAAATTGGCAACGAATTATTGTGTTATTTCCGTACATATTTTAAGGTCATGGTATATTGTTTAATAATTTTACATTTTACCCCGTTATTGAATACCAGGAAGATTATATAGATGCATTTTAAGAAACATATACTCAAGTTATTCACACATTCTTAACGTTGAATTGTAAACATTGTACAATTGTATGTGTAACATAACAAGCAATTGTATATTTATAAGTGTAATTGTATTTAAATTCCATGTGATAGTTCCAGTAATTGCTAATAATTTTAAAAACATTTTGAATGGGCTATCTATAGCCAATACATTAATATTATTTTATGTAAGATGAAGGCATACATCTAAGTGTTTTATCTGATGTTAAGTGTGACAATTGCCACATTACCATCTGTAGATGTATTGCAAAAGTATAAAATTATAAATGCCTACTTGACAACAGGTTCAGGACAATTCTATAATGGTGTGAGATACACCATTCAGCTCTCTATGTACAATCATGTAGTAGCTCCTGTTACATAGCTCCACCAGTATTGTCTTCTTTAAAGTATTTAAATTTTGACTGGTAAAAAGGGTTGATTTTAAAGGCTTATGTCAAACATAAATACTTCATTTATGGAGGAGGGGTTTGTAGCTCTCATTTATTGAGGTACTATTATCAAGTTCCTCTTCCAATCCACTACCTTTTGACCCCTTCTTTTTTACCCTATTATCTGGTAAGGGATCTGAACACAATCTAGTATTCTGCATGTTCATGGGCAGCAGAGACTGCCCGGATAAAGTATTGCTCGATGCAATGATTGCTTATATTTGCATGACAATTATACACTTATAAAATACTTTAAGTATCATTACATAATGTTATGAAGCTAATTGGTATATGAGTATCTAAAATCATATGACATAAGCTCCGTGTAAAAGTGGAAATGTAAAAATTGCTTCTTATTCAGACTACACCATTTGGATATATTATAGCGATAGTTAAAACTGTATCAAGAAAATTTTATAAATCATTTACATCCCTATCAATTTTTAATAATTCTTAGTTGATCCCGCTTTATGTGTGCACTGGTGTGGGCGCCATGGGTGCCGCATTCTATCTTCTGCGCCTGGCCACCCGCTCCCCCGACGTCACATGGAACAGGAAGACCAACCCAGAGCCCTGGCAGGAGTATAGAAATAAGCAGTACAAGGTATTATTACATCATTTCAAAATTTATTAATAAGGAATATTAATATTACATTTCATATAAATAAGAAAAAGTTGCAATTGCTTCATACCAAGTTCACACAGGTGCATCACACACACACAATCATGAAAGACACAGATTAATTATAAAAGGTTTGTAAGAAACGGGATTCTTACCTGCTGACTGTCAGCCCGTGACCATGGCGCATGCAACTGTGCCGAAATATCGAGAGCTCAAAAAGGCTAATCGTGGTAAGAATCCCGTTTCTTACAAACCTTTTATAAGTAAAAACCACGAAAGTTTAAAGTTATATACAGATTAATTAATTAAGAAAACTCATAGTATATTACTATCATCTAAATTTATATTTTTCTTTAATGCAATCAATTTCATTTTTGTTGACAGTTCTACTCCCCAAACATTGACTACTCCAAGGAAGAGTCTCCAGCTCCTAAATTTTAAGTTTCAATGAAAAGTGCTCTAAAACTCTAGATGGTTTTATTTAATAAATAGTTATTATGTGATATCCAATGTCGCGACTTTTATTTCAATCTTCTTTCTTCCAACCTGCTGTAGACTAGTAGTAGTAGTAGGGGGCTACTTTTCCGCAACTCCACGAGTAGGGCGTATTTTTCGTGAGGGCGAGGACTTGGAGCAATCCAGCCAGACCAGCTCCCCAAAGAACCCAGCAACTCTTAAATGTTTGCTGACGATCTTTTTTTTTTGTAAGAAAAGGGGGCAAACGACGACGATCAACGACGCCCATGGCCATGACCCCTCAATACCAGAGGAACTGCAGATGCGTTGCAGCCTTTTAGAAAGTGATAGGTTCACTTCTTGAAGGACCCTAAGTTGTACTGTTTTGGAAATACCGCCGAGGAAAGTTCCACAACGCGGCTGTGTGTGGATGGTACCTGGCGTTCTGTCGTGTCGTACGATGACGATATTCCACTGCAGGAATCGTTCCAAACAGTTCTTTGGAACACTCCCTGTAGTATATACGATAAAAAATGAAGCCAGAACATCAAGCCGATTGGTAAGAAATCTAGCATCGGGCTCATCAGTAGCCCAAGAAACGTTAGCGCGGGCCGTGCACAGTGCATCATACGTGCTATCGTCTGCATAAAAATGAATGTTGCTAATTGGCAGCATGTCATTGAAATGCAGAAGAAACAGGGTGGGCGACAGTATACAGCCCTGTGGGGACACCAGCATTAATTGGTGTCGGGTCAGGATATGCACCGTCGACAACGACCTTGATGTTCCGACCCTCCAAAAAGCTGGAAATTCAGGCGCATAGTTTCTTGGATAGCCCGTAGGAAGGCAACTTCGAAAGAAGTGCTTTGTGCCACACCCGATCAAAGGCTTTGGCCACGTCCAAACTAACCGCCAGGGCCTCGTCCTTGGCCTCGATTGCTACCGACCATCGATGCGTGAGGTAAGCTGAGCGACGCTGACGGAAACCATACTTACGATCCTGGCGAGCCGAGATATTTAACCGTGTAATCAAACACCGCGGGGCAGTGTTTGTAGTAAGACGTGAGTCGCCATTTCTACATACCTCTAAATACCTATATTAAACAAATGTTTTGAAAAACCCGTGACCCGTGAGCGCCGCCACGACCGTCTGGGCGGATTGGAGATTACTTCGGAGGCATTTGTAAATAAAATGCCTGAGACAATTTTGGATCCTGTTAAGGTCATTATAAAGGGGCGGGGCACACTCACTAGTTTTAAGCAAAATGTATATCAGGAGATCATCGGCGCATAAATGATACTGGCAATTTTGTATGCATTTTACAATATTATTCTTAATAAGACATAGTTCCATGGGGGCCTCTTTCAAGGGGACTGTAAGCTGACCGGTATCCTTCGTCACACTGACCCAGTTTGTAAGGAGGCTGTGAAACCATTTCAACGTATCCGATTCGTAGCAAGGTGGAAGTGCTCCGCGTTTCGTCTGATGAGTGAGGTGCCGGAGGCCTAATTTCAGTCCTCATCCCTTTTCCACCCTTTCCTCATAAGGCTAGGTTTGCCGCCTTTTTCCATAAAAAAATAAATAAGGGTTTCTGAAACAGACGCGTGCGGGATCCTGCCTTTTTTCCGTAAACTCAGGTTGCGCAATCTCACGGCTGATGAGGTTGGCACGTGTTGTATATGGAGGTGTAGTGGTGTCAGATTCAGTATAGTTTCAAGGGTAGCTGTTGGGGTTGTTCTCATGCTTCTAGTTTTTGCCACGCACGCTAGTCTCTGACAGCTCCGAAGTTTGGTCCGTGCAGTTATCTGTTTAGTTTTAGTCAACCAAATGATGGCACCGTAAGTGATATCACCGATGTGTCAACATCACCACTTTTGGAGCTAGCCCCCAGCTTTTTCCTATCATCTTTTTAGATTGCCAAGGCGTGAAGTAAGAGTAAGTATTCTTCGTTTCGTCTGATGAGTGAGTACCGGAGACCCAAATCGAGCCCTCTTCCCCTTCCCATCCTTTTTTAATAAGGATAGGAAGGGAAAGATAATTTGACGGGTGAGTGTATTGAAATATTTTTTTCCTGTCTGTTCCCCCATTTGTTCATTAAATGTAGGCAAAGTTTTGTTCGAGTTGACTGACAGTTCATAGTCATACTCCATAGTCGGTACACCAGCGCTGTACGTATACGAAGTGCCGCTTGGGTTGGGAGAATGGCAATTTAAGGCTACTATCTAATTTGGTTGATTCATACTTCTGATTACATGATAACTTAAACATTATTTCTATTGTCATCGTCGTTCGGCACCATAAATCACTTATAATAATAATAAATAATTATTATTGTTGCGGGCGGGCGGGATTTCCGTTCACTATACTGCTGTTGCAGCCTAATATATAGATCACTGTGTTTTTAGGTTAAAAAAATTACAACGAGCACAGAAATTAGTGTTAAACGATGGTATTTCATAAATAATTACAAAGTTTATAACCTAACATATAACTGTGTTGGTCACAATTTTATTTAATTACCAATGAAAAAACATGAAACTGAGAAGGAAAAACTACTTGATCCTAGTATGCTCTGTGCTAGTCAGCAGAGCAATGTCAACATTGAGTTTGATTGATTGGTTTTCGTTTTTTTTCACGTCTGACGAGTGACGATTCGCGAATCGCGATGTGTTGATGTGGTTTGGTGTCTTCTCTATCGTATTAGATATAATATCGTATATAGAATTAAAACTTTGTTTTTTAATAGTAATTTTAGTACCGGCTCTTGTTTTAAATATTATTTAATAATGAGGTTAATTCGTGAAAAAATTACTAGCTAAACAACTTTACAATGAAACAGTGTCTAGTGGATACGTTAATCATGTGAGTCTGTTCCGAGAAATAGATTTGTTTGTGTTATCACTTTAGAAATGGAATCCATTGTAGGAAAAGACTGGAAGAAAAAAATTGGATTCCCAATAAACTACGATTCGGGTCAAAGCTCCGATGATGATTTGTGAGTTTTATTTTTTTACCGATAACGGTTTACTATCTATAAAAAAACCTTTAGGTTACATTATGCTACGCTTATTGATGATAGTCATGTAACATATAATTAAATGTGAACACCTAAAATTGTTACATAAAAACCGATTTTAATGTGTACTTCATATATATAAAATGTAATTCCCCTGATATGCCTATGTTGATGTTGAGCCTACTCAATTGGTTTGGTATAGGTTAATTTTCATGTTATGGTGTAGGTTAAACTTAATTAAGTTTTTTTGTTGATCATAATATAAATAAGGTCACTTTCTGTCATAAAAAATATGGTGGACATGCATGTAGTTCTGCAATCATAGAATTTAGCCATTGCTTTATAAAGTATGTGTATTTGTCAAAGATATTAACAACAAAACAATATAATGTTAAGTAAAATCAAAGTAGTGCGCTCACACCCATGATGGTAAAGTATAAGGCACTGTAAAGGTAATAAATAAATAACAAATAATTTCTGAATACAGAACAGCACCTATGGTTGACATTTGCTAATAAAAAACTTTATTGAAAATAACCCCTTGTGCTTTTGACTGATGATGTATTTCTGTTGTTTTTACTTGGATGTAAATGATGTGCCCTGGCTGTGATGGCGTAATAGGATGAAATGTATGATTGGCTTAAAAAGTAAGGAATTAAAAATTATTTTTACTTGACTTTATGTTTATGTTCCCTAAGTTTCCAGTACTTTACAGCACTCATGGTCACAAGGGGAATGAGGTGTCTGATCTCCTGATGTCACATTGCTGTGTGTTGCTGGCCATTAAGCAGAAGCCTATTATATTTCCACATTCAATTGCACTTAAAACTTGTACAGCAAATTTCCAAACTATGGGATTAAATATTGAGTGAGCCCTTAAATTTATGATGCAATCAACCAAGCCAAAAGCTGGATTGTCACTAAACAGCAGCTGGATGGCAGTGTTGTTAGGATTCTATTTTGTGGCTGGCATTTACCCATTTATCCAAGACAGGGGGTGGGTCCCAAGTTGGGAAATGTTTGTTTTGCTGCTTGCATTAACTGGTACAGTATGTATAAATGCCTCCACGTTTCCAGTCATATGTATATTTATAAAAATATTGTATAAGCATTAGAATATAAAAATTATTTTAATTATAATTAAGTATATTTGGGGAATATCAGCTAAAGCTTATTTTCAGTAAATATTCCATTTTTTTTGAGGGATTTTAATAAATGGATTTGCCTCATAGGAATGCCATCTAGTTTCGCCGATAGATAATTCATAACTTTTAAATGTGAACAACTCCCAGTGTATTTACAAAGAAAATGCTGTCAAATTAAAAAAAATGATGAAAGTAATCCTAAGAAATCAGGTTATGATATTAGTAATTATGGCCATGTTTTACAGTTTGAACCCAAAATTGACTTCAGTGCAAAACTTTTAATTATTTAAGGTCTAGTTTTTAGGAATGTAAAATTTTGTAATTTCATGAGATTGTCAAATAGTTTTACAAATATTATGCCTATAGGCCGGCCTTTAAAATAAAAATAAATAAAATAAGCCTTTATTGCTGCTTAATGAACTACATTTTATATAGTTTGTTCTGTAGTTATTAAACGGCTTGTCTTTCGACATAGGCCTCCTCCAAAGATCTCCATGTCTTCCTATCTTTCGCTTTCCGTAACCATTCTGGACCTGCTACACTTTTCATGTCATCTTCCCATCGTTTTACTTGTCGTCCTTTGTTCCTTTTCCCATCCCGAGGGTACCATTCTGTTAATATCTTGGTCCATTTTTCCCGCTTTTCCCTTAACATATGTCCTGTCCAGCGCCACTTTTGAATTGCTACCACTTTTTTTATGTCTTTAAACTTAGTCTTATTTTTTATTTCTTTTAGCCATACTTTATCTTTAATTTTTATACCAATTACACTTCTCTCGATGGGCCGGCCTTTAAGTGTCCCTTAATATTTATTCAATATTATAATTGCAATCCTAGCCAAATGACAACATAACAAGACTATATCGCCTGTGCAGCGGGAGCCGCGAGGCTCCTGCAGATGTGTAAGAATGATAATATTTTTTTACATATATTTTTATTATTTATATGTATAATAAACGACAGAATACAAAACAAAATAAAATATGAATATTGTGAAGTGTGATATGAATGAATTATAATTAGTGTGTGATAGCGTGGGCGTCGTTATCTGACGCAGAGTGGCGGCGCGC
>JWHW01035547.1:7204-17456 GCA_000931545.1 Papilio glaucus | reverse complement strand
AAATTCAAGTAGGTACATAAATATTGTGATATTATACAATCATTTATTAAATTGCAAAGCAGAAAAGTAAATTTTCTTACGTTGAAATAAATGCTTTTGAAATCTCAAACAGAAATAACTTGCAAAACATAATTTGCGTATCGAGATTGTTTTCAAAGAAAGCGACGGAAAATATTTTATATTCATAAGAATGGAAACGGAAATGCAATTTTGAAATATTTTTAAGCTCACCTGTCCGATCTATTGAGCATTTAGAAAAAAATGGTTTTATTGTCCATTTTGGGTTTAGGTTAGTTTTGAACATGTGTCACCAGACAAGTTTTACTTGTACATTCTAAAATGTGCAAGAATTAGTTTGTCCTGGAGGAAAAAACATATAGGCAAGAGTATATAAATGACTATACACAAATTGATCAGACATATTAAAAATTGGATAATAACATTTTGATGATAACATGGTGATATCAAAAACATTAACGTACTTACCCAACCAGTATAAATTCTTCATTACAGCGGGGAATTAACATCGGATGATAAAAAGACCAATTTTATGAAAAGAAAACAGATATTAATTATTTTAACTATACTTTTTAGTTAGGGCACATTGTCAACTCGCGGGGGTTATACCAAATATGTTCTGCACTAATCCTTATAAATATAAAAATAAATAACATCTTCCGACTATACATCGGGATGACCAGAGGTAGCTCTTAATAGTTGCTATATATAATTGCTATTTAAAAAACAAAAAGCTCCTATTCGACTTTACATTAGCTTTTAACAAACAAATATAACTTTGAGTCGCGGTCGTTAGGATATGACGTCCGCTATCGCGGCGAAATTCATTAGCGCCAGACGCAATTTATCACGATCTATGACAGCGCTGACGTGTCACTGTTCAGTCTACAGAATTATTTTATTGAATACTTCGTTAAAATTTGTTTATTTTTTCAATTTATAGCTACTATTTTTTTAGGGTTCCGTACCCAAAAGCCAAAACGGAACTCCGCTATCCGTCGGTCTGCCTGTCTGTCTGTCCGTCAGTCCATCTGTCACCAGGCTGTTGGCCGGTTCTTTAGACTAGGTCTCGTTTGGGTATTTATTCATTTAATTTTAATTGTTTTGATACTAATACATACAGTAATCTGTAATTGACAAACTTTTATAAGGGACTCATAGATTGACGGTGTCTTTTCTTAGTAATTTTAGAGCTTATATGGGTCCTGAGAATACTTAATTTCATCTTTTTTTAAAGCAACTGAGGTAGTTGGGAGATATAGACCTAAAGGTATTGTAAAAAGACATACGAAAAACATTGGTGACCGAATCGTGATTCCAGACATTTTTTAATAAACATTTTAATTTTAATACAGCGTCGTCTCTGCTCATATGGACAACAGTGACAACTCGGAAAATTTGTTTTTCATTGCTCCTCAATCTATACTATTTAATTTCTTGACAAAAGCATCAACCAAACTCTTTACGAAAATGTAGTACAAAAGGTAATAATCCGTGGCCGAAATCATAAAAACTGGTAACTGAAATGGCTTTGTTATATTTTTAGAACATTTGGACATTCATTTGAAAGGTATAAAAGAACGATACGTTTTTGTTTTCGAGTCTCTATTTGAGGTTAGTTTGTATTTTTAGATAAAAATAAACGTATTTGTTTTCATGTCTTGTAACAATGCTGAAAACAGAAACAATAATCAGTGTTAACTTTGCATCGACATTATTAGGCCCACATTATGACTAACCTATTTGTTTTAACATTAATCAATATTAAAAATAAGCGACAATTACCCAGATTATATGTATATAAAATAACCTATAATCATTTTACTGATCATGTCTTTATTCATTAAATTCTGTTGTAAATTACATAAAATTCTATGATCAGCTTTGACTTGTTAGTATTTGCAGAGCACCCGAACAATATACTAACCATCCATAGCTCGTTTGTAGATTACATGTATAATTCTACCGTCCTTTAAATGTAACTATTTTTTGTCTTTTTAGTATAGACGTAAGGCACGGCTAATACAATCATGGTAGGTAGGTAATGGCAGACAGTGGCGACAGTTCCTGATTTGTATTTATTAAGGATGGTTTTATTTTCGAACTCCATTAATAATCGTCAACGTGTATATTTGCAAATACAGGCGATAACAGGCTGGGGTCGCACCATCAGCGGGTTGTATCTAGATATTGAAGTTTTTTTATTGTAATGTCGAGACATTCTAATAATTGGTTATAAATAACCGATACCTTAGTCTTAATATAAATATCATTGCCTTTATGTGCATATATAAATAATTAAAATCTTGAAATACTGGGCGCGTTTGTGTGATCACCACATAGATGAAAATAACATTTTTAAATTACTTATGAAAGTGATTTAAATTTCCTTGTTAAGACATTTGTACAAGATGTTTAATGTTTCGCCTTTCTATATTTAATTTTCATCTAATGGTACAAGTATTGCCTTAGTCTAAGGCCTTAAGTTAAGACTAATATAATAATTACGTCACATATGTCAGGTGCTTATTTGGTAATAATATTTCAAGTATCGGCTTTCTTATCATATAAATAACAAGTACTAACTAATAATAACTCTTTGCTAATTGTACGGACGTACATTAACCACACAATGTATACTTTGTAATTAAAAAATATGAAGCTTTGAAATAGCAATTCAAATTCAACTATTTGGTGTATATAAACAAATTACCTATTTTTGAAGTGGGTTTAGACAGTATTAGGATTTAGGTCACGAAAAAGCGTTACGGCTGTATGGAGGGAGTTTCTTTTTATGGTTGTTAATTCGTACGCTCCTGATTTACCGATTTTGATGATTACTTTTTTTATTCGACAAGTAGTGCTTGTCATGTAGTCCCATTTGTTTAATCAAAAACGGACAAATAGTTTTTGAGTTATTCTTAATAATGCATACCAAAAGGATAAAAATAGGTCAATTTTTGCTTTCTTGGCTTGCGTAGGCTAAACTATAGGACTTACATTAAAATGATGTATTAAAGAATTGTAGGTCTTTAAATATCCTAAATAAAAGTCCGCGAATACATATATCTATCTTCTATGGTTGTCTCACAATAACTTCTTCTCTCTCTTTCTTAAGAAATATTAATAAAAATTTACCACGCTATTATTTGTGTTTTGTATGAATTCTTATCCATGTAAACATGTTTATAATAAGAATATAATGTAGATTATAATTACGATTTGAACTATATCTTTCTGACCACTAGTTTAGGGGATATCGAAAAATTAAAAATAAGGCCCAACTGAAAAATGCAATAACACCTAACAAATAAAAGGACATTTTTGTTTTCTTGTTAACTTCTACTATGTGTCCCGGCACACATTTTGATTTTTTTTTAATATACAATCACAGTTAATCGGAACTAGGTATCATTTAAAGAATATAGTAGTATATAAATTCTAGGGAACCAACGTTTTGTTTTATCGTCAGGTGAACCATACATACTCGCCTGTTATTTTATAACTCACAAAAGAAGCCATAAATCAATACTCAGAACCGCAATTCTTGTGTGGTTATTTTAGATACCAGGCCAAAGTTCAAGCCAGCGCCAAAAGCGACCTAACATTTTGTTAACAAAAAATGACCTACCTTGCAATTCAAATAATGTTGATGTCACACGACAAAATGAAAGAGCGATTATCAACGATCGCTATTACTGCGACCCCACACCGACCCACGTAGCCCTAACGTTCATAATCTGATTTGTTCGTGGAATTGACCCATTAATGACTGCGCCATTTTGCAACGTAGGCAAAGTTACATGACGCGCTTTGGCGAAATAACAGTGAGCGCGTGTTTCGAACGGATGTGTAACACATCAACTGTATATCTGTACATACAGTTGATGTGTGACAATATAATATGTACCGTCTTTTATTCTTTTTGATTGTTTTTGACAATTGTGATTATTGACACACACAATTTGTTAATAATACATAAATCTCTCTAAAATATTAGTGAAAATAATATATCCATAGGTGGGTTTCATTTTATTCATTCCATTGGTTCCAAATGGAATGTTGTTGCCAAACGAATGGATCAAATCCCTCTTATTCTAAAACGGAGTCTAAACATGGTACCGAATGTATTACTGGATTTACACCATCAACAAGCGTTTAATTTATACGCTATTACAAAAAGAAGTTTAGCACTAGTTCGAGAACTATCGATGGTACTAAAGTTAAACCGCCGTGAAACTAGTAAAAACTAGGGGCTGACCCCTAGTTTTTTATTGAGGGGTTAGTACCCCAGTTAAACTGATTTAACTTGGATACTAGCCTCAAAACGTCAAAATCGGAATTTAAATGGCCAAAAATTGACAAGAACTCGATTGATTTCATTTTTTTTTTGAAGATTTCGAAGCCCTGGAAATGTACCTGCGATGCAATAGACGCCGTAACCGTGTGCCCTTTGATCTGGATGACGAAGACTTTCGTTATAAATATAGGTTCACCAAAAGATTCACCGATCTCACCAATAATGTTCTATTTCTGACTAATTAATTAATCCAGAACAAAACATATCTGTAAAGTGATTGATCTTGAAATGTACAATAACATAAATATTTCGATTCGATGACAGACTTTGATTGATTTAAAGTGATTTCATTACAGGCGCCTCGCATTTTTTCAATAACAATAACGCCTTAACTGTAAACATAGGATCAAGAATACAGTTCTCATAATATTCAAATAAACAATTGTCAAATTTTATATACTTTATTCAAGGAAGTGACAATTCTTATACATTTTTTCTTTCAACTATATAACAACATTTCGTAAAAGGAAACGCATGAATTAACGAATGAATGGTATACTAACATTTATTGCTTATAATCTGTGGATCTGATTTAAACCATTTACCTTCTTCGGTAATAACTAGTCTTTCTTTGGTTTTTAATAAGAGCGAATTCTAGTCCTACAACTTGCGGTAATAAAAATAAAAACCTAGATGTTTTAGTTATGGTTTAAAACCAGTACTTACATAAGTTTTTTGTAATTAGATAATTAATAAATAAATAAATCTATTATGTTAAAAGTAAATTTTGTGCCAGTATATTTTATCACACAAACATATTATATTTAAAAAATAGGTTTATTGCGTTTGACATTATACGTACAAATTGTCAAAGATTCGTTCAGTTCACAATTTGCTGACAGTAACATGTCTTGTCTTTATATCCACATTTAACACAATTCCTAACAACACGTAACACGTGTTCCTTCACGGAGACATTTTTAAAACGTACGCGTTGTGAGGACACTTTTTACTTGGCGGGAGACAAAGGACAAGACTTGTGCTGGCGCTTCTTGACACGCTTACTTTGTTTCAACTTGTTCTACAATTTCGCGTGCTCTAGGGATTGTTGACGGAGAATAATAAAATATCATAATCATTCTTTGGACGTTCAGAAGACAAGCGGGCGTTTTGTTACTTCGTTGATAATACTCGTATATATGATAAAGGCACACAAATTGACAGTTCTAATTTTTTGACCTTGACGCCGATATTCTTAAGCTATTTTAACTTTTGCCCACACCGAGATCGACGACCATATGCCTAGCTCTCCAACAAATGCTTAGGGATTTTGCAATGGTCGATTCTCAAGACATGGTCTGCCCATCGTAGCCGGCCAATTATATAGGTTATTACGCTAGTCCTATATTTTATTTTACTTGATTTTATAAGTGATATACAGTCATCAAAATTGATATCAGCGGTCCAATGAAATTACAATACAACTAATTCTAGTAATAAATAATAATAATATATCCTAGGACATTATTCACTGATCACTGATCCCAAGCTAAGTAGAGTTTGTACTAGGAAAACCATATAACTGATGTACTTCATGTACTACTTTTCTTTTGTAAATACATACAATAATCACACCCAGGCCTAAGACACACAGATATGTTCATGCACACAAAATGTCTGTCTTCGGTGGGAATCGAACCCACGACTTGCGCAAGTATATTACTAACCACGCCAACCGGCCCGTTAAAATAAATATCATAGTAATATTATTGCAACATGTGATCAGTAATCTGTATTATTATAGTAAACATTTACCATTTTTTGTAACAAAGCAAAAAGTAAACGAATTTATTGTGGTAATAAACATGATTTAAAGTACCATATGGCTGTTCGACATAACCAGAAAAAGGTTATCTAGCAACAAATCTTTAAGATAATAACCAAGAAGTTAACAATCATTATTAAAAAAATAACACTTTAAAAGTGGATATGGTTTCAATAATTTAAATAATTAACTACCCTGCAATTTCGGTAATAGTAATGAAGCACTTCCAAATCAGAAGTTTCCGAGATTGTCGCCCGGCATCTGAAAGGTTTTTCAAAAAAAAAATTACACACAGTCTGTCAAGTTAAATGTAATGTCAAATCGATTTCAGTTCCTTATAGAAAAAAAGTTGATGATCGTGCTTCTAGCAACTCGAATGACATTCGATCGGACATTTGACACATAGTTAGCTAATTTTTCCTATGAGCCTTTCAGAAACCAGACGTAAGTTTCGAAAAAGCATGGATTATTGTTAACTGTGGATGAACTCATCCGACTTCTGGTGATTATACGACTACATTAGCATTTGAGAGTGTATTTACATTTAATTTCAAATCAAAATTTAAAAAGTTTTTATATACCGATGTATAAAACCGACGCTCGTGTGGAGCGGTGCCAGCAACGTGTTTAAAGATTTAAACTTAATTGCGGTTTTCGATACCATTGCTGAAACAGATAGCAAAACATTTATCGCGACAGTTTACTACGAAATTGTTTGTTTGAATGCTACTTATTTTTTTCCATGTGATGTTTGGACATCTACTGTCCTGAAAGGCTTAGCTTGTTGCAGATACCTATCGACGGTCACTGATCAGGTAAACCGCTTGTTCGTATACCACCTTATTCCATAAAGAAAGTAAATTTACATCACTCCCATATCTGTCTACTGGGCCTGGCCTTGTAACAACTGATGCTGCTGGTTCGACCAATGTTAAACTAATTATACTCCTCATATCTTCCAAAATAAGTATTCTAATGTTTTCTGTTGGGACTAATTGATGAATGCAATTAAACTTTAAATAAAAAATTATATTTGTTTTGGCATCGGTCCACAAGGTGTATTTGGGCCGAGTTCAACTTGCGCCGTGTAACAAAGCTATAACATCCAAAATATATTCATGTATGTATATGTTATTCTGGAATTGCATTACACATGCATACGTGGCAGGTGTCCGCGTGATCGTATTGTAAATATATTTAACGTTATATTTTTACACCATGAGGGTAATGATTTTCGTGTGCCGTTCCATTGCGACCACCTGTAACTAAACGGTTTAACCAATTTTGACTTGTCTTGGATTCGTATTCTTCCCTGGTAGGTAATTTGATGTGATGAATGATGGTAATCATAGACAGTCTGTTTTTTTTGGTATTAGAATTAACAATTACTTGTTTTATTACAGTAATATAATTGGTATTTTCTCTAGTAAGTAATCAAATGTTTTTTAAGACATATAGATGCAAAATGTGAAGAATGTGCAATGTGTAAACTTTCAACAAACAGTATCACCGGTGAAGTGAAAAACTGCTACCCAAAACTTAACTAGAAAAAATATAAATTGTTAAGCGAGGATAGGCATAGAGGGAATGTACCCCGCACACCTTACTAACCAGACGACAAGCAGTAGTACAAACATTAACACAGTACGGTGGTATTCAGTCACCCCAAGCCTATACGGTATGGAATACGGTCATACTATGCCCACCCCATAATAGAGAGAAAAGGGCAGGAAGATGATTATTCGCATGAATTCTTCCATGACATATGCAAGTGCACGCTTTACGCGCCAGCGGCCAGAGTCTACGTATTGGCCCCAAGACCAGCGGGAAAATAGGCATACTACAAGTGGTCACTGGCAGGCGAGACCAATGAGACCTACCATTTTGTATGAAAGAAATCAGTGTGCACGCACTTATTCAACTGACAAATGTGGTTTCTCGGCGTGGCCGCTGGTGAATTGAACTGTGCGGCCACGTCGTGTGGCCTAAGCGCGCGGTCTGGCCACCTAATAATATAATAATGCACAAATGCACTAAGTCTACCAAGGTTTTTATTCTATATTTGATTTAGGCATACAAATCTTCGTTCTTGTACGACTATATCAATCTGAATCAAATCGGAACTAACATCATTACCACGTTATTACTGAGGATCACTTATCGCTTCGTAGATTAATGTGCAGACGATTTGGAAGGTGTGACCGCGTCTTTTTCAAAGAGAAAGCAAAAACCTACGACCATTTATCTTCCAGGTTAACATGATAAATAGAAGGGAAGTGAATTACAAAATACAAAGATGTGAATGTAAGTTATATGATCTTAAATCTATAGATGATGATAAAAATATATAATCTTTTGTATAAATATATTCAAATTGATATTGAGTAAAAAAAAACAGTGAATTTATTTTCTGCTTTTGGTTGCCTTAAATATTTATAATCTTTAGGTCTTTTTAATTAGGGGTATAATAATCACTCTCCGCTTTTCCCGAGCTTATTGACTCTCAAATATGACAGGTAACACTATCATACATTGACAAGAAACGAAAAACAGACTGAAAAATATGACTATCATTTCTCATATTACAAATTGTTCTGTATTGACATTTATATGTATAGAAAAGCTCGGTTATTACAATGCACACTACTTTCAGTTGAAAATCTAACTCCAAAGTCACGAACTAAATGAAGTTTCTAAGATAAGCTACGGTTTGTCACAATTGCTGTAGATGTCATGACAAAATGAGACAATTGCCTACTTATCAACATACTATACATGCATGTATTTGATCTAATTTCTATGTGCTTATAAAATATAAAAAATATTTATTATAAAATAATCCAACTTTAATAGCGTGACCTTAACAACACGACCTTGTATACACGCAATGCCCGGGCAAAGTTCAATCATATTCGTGACCTTAAATAATAATAAATAAAACTTAATAAACGACTCTTCGAATCAACCCATCTATAGTTTTTAATATTCAAACAAATGAAATAATTTCTATGAAGGATAATAGATGGTCGGATATTTATACATATATAACGGAGCGCGCTTAGTTTGATCGATTGTTTATGTTTACAAATAAATAAGAATAAGGGTAGTTGAAAATAATGGTGACATTGCCATCTAGTCGATTTATTTTTAAGAGCGGGTACACCCGAATGGAGTTGGAGGTGTCATGGCGGGCGAGTCGTCATTCTTGAACAGCGACTCGCTCGTGATGGTCGCTTGCAAACCCATTTGCTCTTAATCGTGACTTATTGTTGTAATCTTTGAATATTTTTAGTGATTGTTAGTTGTAACGAGTAGTACAGTGATCAGACTATATTGTGAGACTTTTATTTTGGTGAATACCTGTGCGTACACGCCCACACGGTCTAAAGATGTCCGAGCAACGTCCAAATATACCAAACCATCATAATAATCCTTCGACATATATATGAAACCTAATCATTAAGGACATGTTAAAGAAGTGTGTAGTAAAACTTTACAAAAACAGAATGCTAAAACCAAAGTATACCTAATTTAGTTCAGCAAGTATTGTGTGGAACTTAAACTTTAAAGTAACTTTTATTTCTATTAAGCTGTACAAAACAGAAAAAAGTGGAGAAATGAGAGAATTTCTAATAATACTAAGCCAAAGGACGGAGATTGAAATTGCTATTCTCTTTACATATTACGCGATATTACAATTTAAAGTTATTGGATTATTTTATAGAGTGCCATGTAATAAATTTATTTAATTAGCTATATAGTGTGGTTGCGATTGGATCAACATAAGTCACTAGCTAGTCATAAGGCAGGCAAAAGCATAGCATTAACAACAATCCAATCAGCATTTAAAGGTACATACTTCATTCGTCTACAGTCTACAGATACTAGAAATATAAATGAAAACCAAGATACAAAAGCATCTAACTCGTAATTAAAGTACAAAAAATTATAACCAAATTGAAAAATGTTCTTTAGGATTTTTATACCCATAAACCGGTGTTAGTACTGTCTATTCAGTATACGGTAGACTGCTTACGTATGCACCCCACGCCGTGTGACACGACGACGTTAATTACGATGATTATGTGGATAATCGTGATAGCCGACGT
>JWHW01035487.1:36195-60948 GCA_000931545.1 Papilio glaucus | reverse complement strand
ATACAGTCCACCGAAGAAAAAGAAGAGTAGTCAACGAGTAGTCAATAGTAGTTTATACAGTTTGGAGATCTTAAAAGGGTGAGTATAGACTGATAGCGTAATACGAAAATAGATGGCAGTGTTGCTAGAGTCGTCCGCACGAATTTATTAACCAGGTTTGTGACATACCAAAGAAAAATTCGAAGATGTAAAAAAAATTGCGAGAGGTTTGCTTGGATCGTGCAAAGGCAGAATCCGTAATCTCTGCCAACCCCTCTGAGTAC
Organism: Papilio glaucus; assembly: GCA_000931545.1. Classification (NCBI taxonomy): domain Eukaryota; kingdom Metazoa; phylum Arthropoda; class Insecta; order Lepidoptera; family Papilionidae; genus Papilio; species Papilio glaucus. Next base: position 60,685 of record JWHW01035487.1, on the reverse strand, counting down.
GGTCACGAGTGAGTTCCTAAAGTACATGTTGTACAATAGCAAATAGATTTTTATAATATACATTACTTCTGACCACCACACTAATATCAAAAGTAATGTTTTGTTTCAAAGTTTGTAATAATGGTTTGGTTCAATTTGTGCAAATTGTTTATGAAAATGAATTCAATGTATTCAATTCATAAAATAAAAATTCAATCAAAACACAATCAGTCTTGCATCGTTCATATGCAGATACCCAGGACGGGCGGGTATAAGCGGTGAAATCGACAGTAAATATAAAAATATACTCTGATTTCGTGGTGTAAGGGAAATCCCGCAAAACGATACTCGGTGCCAGCGTACGTGACAATGAATACACTGAAAAACTGAAACACTGAGATTCTCACACAATAAAATTTAAACCTATTACTTTTTTGCGCGTATTTTATTTAACAATGTTTTACACTTGCCTTTACATATAATAAAAGATAACACTACATTGTCTACAAAGCTTTCTACGGCAGAATATAAATTTGTTCTGTTCTGTACTTATAAAATTATCAAAAATGATAATTTTAAACCATTATGGATCGGTTTAGGCTTAATGAAGCAAACTATCAAGACGGTTATATCCCACCTTTATTATTCGTTTTTCTTTCCGTCTTGTGGTAATTGTATTTGCTCGATGGAGCCGGTACCTTTTTAGTGTTCATTTGTCACATTACCATCTTCCAATATAACGTAGAAAGTTATAAATCGTAATAGAGAAACTTACAAACATCACAACAAGGTAACGGAGGTATATCATCTAAATATTTGTTACATCGACATACAGCTTAGATTCGGTTGGTATATTAGACTTGTTGCGACACAGTATTTGCCTTCGAGGGCCAGAAAGTGTGTCACTCGTGTGAAAAGTGTAAATGAAAAAACCGCATGATGATGTAGGCGTGAAATAAACCCCGACATGTATACATAAAGACACTAGTTAAAGTATTCCTATGTATATATAGACATATAATGTATTAAGATATAATGTATTAAGATACAATGTCGCAGCGCGTACGACGATTGTCCGTAAGACCAAACCATTCTATGTTGTTTAACTACTAAATACAGGGGTTGTTAAACGTTTGCCCGCAGACATATCTAACAAAGTAGCAATCTATTTTTTATATTTAAGAATATTTAGAATTAGTAACATTATTTGCAGTAGTATCCATAGAAACAGCACGTATCTTTATCCACGTTACATTAGCCTCCACATCGCATCACGTACGGGCTTGTAGTGTTGTCCTAATGAGCGCTTAGCGACACAGCGCCTCAACAAAACAACCGCTCCGGGGCGTTCTTCCTTTCCAACGCTCTTGTCCTTTGTTGTCCTACCGTCCGTCCGTATACATATACTGTGAAATGAAAGTCTCCAATGTCCCCTTTTACAATTATTTAATGTGTTTTAATTATTGCATGGGATTTGTTTATAGAACCAGGCACCAAACGTGCTAGCGGGTCGTCTGATATTACGAGACCACTGCTCATAGGTATCCGCGACGAGCGAATGAGTCGCAGATGTGTTACCAACCTTTATGGACAGAGGAGGGGATTGACGGGAAAAAGGATATTTCCTTTTCCCATCTCGTCCCGTTGAGTTGCCGGGCATTAAGGACGTATCTTTCGATAAGGTTGTATAGGATGTAGGATTGTATGAGAGTTGTAGGGTTACAATACAAGACAATATAAAGACAATACAAGATGATATAATAAGCTTTACAAGTATTCGGGATCGTAGCAGAAGAAATAGTAGAAGAGAAGAGAGAAGGGGACGATTATGTGTAACCCACATATTACATTACATGACAATTAGGAATAAGGATCTAATAAACTAAAATAACATAATGGAAGGCTCCTAAGCTCCACACTAAAGTCTTACTGCCACATTTACGTAACCTGCTTCATCATTAATAACTCCGACACACATTCGTCAGGATTACGAGATCAGTCGCCTTCTTACGAGGAGACATTTATCAAACAACATTGTAATATAAAGTTTTAAGTACGTACATAAAGGTGTAAAAAATATACAAAAATAAATCTGTTAAATATATAACAACAATAAGTTCTGAGAAAATATAGCCTGGTGAGGTATGGTGATGGCTAAAGAGCTGATGAAAGATTTTCTATGTACATACTTCTTTTCTTTAAGTAAAAAAAAAGAAAAATCAGGACAGGTTTGCCTTGATTGTTGATGTTCAGTACTTTTAACCTAGTAAAAGTTAGTCAAGATTCACGAGGACTGCGTAGGTTTTTGTGATTTAAGTTCTGAATGAATACTGAATATGTAATAACACAACAAAACATATTATTCTGTAATCGTGTACATTCCACGGTTTCACAAAGTATATGTTCAAAAACAGCTTAGTACAACGTAAATATTTAGTAATTAACATCAGAAAAATCATAAAGAACATTATTTTCATTACATTTTTGTGACTTAAGCGGTTTGCCATCGCGCCTGTTGAATATTAATTCTCACAAACATTATTTTTAAAACTTAAAACGTGCTCTAGCATAAGGCTGTTGGATCTCTAAATATAAAAAAAAAACTATAGTACATAAACAGATAAAATTTGCGGAAATATTCCTGCTACTACTACTGAATTTAACACTAACAGAAATTTAGTTGGAATTCAAATGCCTCCGGAATACATTGAACGTTTCCGTCCTAATGTTAAATTCACGAGAAGCGCCTGTCGTTTTCTTTCATAGATCTTAGTACTAAGCAAACATGGATGCTATATGACAAAGTTTATATTTGAAGACTTGCGTGTTTTAACTATGATAGTAAAAGGTATCTTGGTTAAAAGTCGGAAATGTATATGTATGGATGAGGATACAAGAGTTCTCTAAGAATCGAGCAATAGAAAAATCTAGTACAGTATCTGTCTACCCCCTTAAGTTCACCCCTGACAAGGTGTGTGTAAAATTTATCGGTTGATTCGTTAAAGGGATAAAGCGTAACAAACTCACATTCGTATTTATAATATTAGTTAGGATATAACAAACTAAATATATTGAGTAACAAACCAATGGAACTCGTACCCACTACATTAAATACGGGCTCAATATATTTGCGGTACAACTGATTGTTGACAACTGTTGCGTTCGCACACGTCGACGTGATGGAGCCCGCTTTTATGAAAATAACACGCTGCAAATAAACATTGCGGTGAATATTAATAATACTTTATGCTCCGAAAGGCAACTTTTAGGAAAATATTGTAAAACAAACAATAGCTGTTAGTGTTCTACCAAAAAAGTACCACACTATAAAATAGTTAGCTGAATAGACGGTTAGAAATTATATGATATCATAAACCAGAATTCATATCATGATATATAGGCACAATACTTGTATGAACTGCACACATTGCGTAAGTTGTAAATATTCAGTACGTACTGTATAAAAAAAACCATTAGCGAAATTTCAAAATAAATACAATAAACGAAATCCTATCATAATTATTTCTTATATCGAATTCATTTAATGTTTTTTTTCCCGACTTCTCGGGACTAAACAGCACTTATGGTCACACAGTTATCTGAAGACCCAATGTACGGCCAAAGGACCTTGAATCCAGGCCAGGAATAAATTTAAAAAAAAAGACCCAATGTATTATACCTTGAGATCTTGCAGCAGTATAATTAGTGAGGGTTTGTTTTATTAATTATAGGATCCCAAGCAGGTTTTAGTATTCAGCCATAATTGAAAGTAGGATGTTTTTTACATTTCAATAGCCTCACGAACCATCCTGGCTAAGAAGCGGTGGCGGTATCAAATCTAACATAATGCCAGGGGTTGTGTATCACGTGATCACAAACTGCACACAAAATTAATACAAAAAGATTCTTCTAACTCTTTTAATCTTTCCGGCGATCGTTTTAGCAACTTCAGCAGTAACGTAGCCCGGCGTTGAACAATAACAACAAAGTTTGGTACGTGCCGGCATTAGCATGGCAAAGTGTCGGTGTAGTGTCGGCAGGGGGCGTGTGAGGCGCGACTACACGTACATACCGTAGCGCATCTTGTTTATTTTGCTACGTGAGTTAAGGCCGTTTTATGTAAAACGGACCGGTAAGTTTACACATTTATTAAATTGTATATTTAATATATCTACTGCTCAAAAACTGAAAATATTCTTGTAACTGTTCGAAATTGTAAAAAAAAAAAGTAGTAACTCTAGTAACTCATGTGAATCTTGTTTGTTTGTCTCATTCAATAAAAAAGTACTGCCTTTTATACTTTTAAACAATTTTACCGTTCTTTAGAAGCTCCATTATAAATTGATAACTCTCATGTCGATAGTCCAACACCACAGAGCTTACAAATTCAATTACAAAAGTAATTAAACGTAGAGCTCTGTCGTCTGTCGCTGACGCGTGTTACCGGACCGCTGGACATTTACTGTATGACATGCTCAATGAAAAATATCTATATAATTTTGTAAAAGAGATAACATTGTCTATTAATAAAGAGGTTTATATGACACTATATTACTAGTATTATATTATTATATATGTTACGATTGTCAATGTTTTGTTGACATCAGGCGAATAAAATTTACGGAGTGACTAAGTAATGGTGATATTTAATGGAATTTCAGTAGAGAACTGCTAACTGAAAATGTTCGATACTGTTCGATGTTCAATTCTCGAGGTAAATTGCCCTCATTGTTTAAGCGAGCTTTGTCTAGACGAATCTGAGTAGCCAATCCACAATCGATACAATGCGCAGCGTTAACGCTCAGGTATAGAGGCATCTGAATAACAACTTGTAACAATTGTTACAATAATACTCAGCAATGCGTACTGTTTGTAACAAAAATAAACTTTTGACGTGCCTGGTGTAGACTAATACAATGATGGTTTTTTTATGGTTTTCTCTAATAAATACGATTTAGACATATAAGCCTCGAGGAAGGTAGGCTTATATAGTTTCGTGATGTATCATAGAAAGTGTATCGAAGAGAATGACGTGGCATAAACGCTTTATATTTTATTTTTCTTCAAACTCCTCAAACATGAATCACTTAGAGTATAAGCAAATAGGTAATACGTTGAGATTTTACCGAACAAGATTTATCGTGAACGTCGTACGTAAAAATATTGGGTGTAGTTTGTCTGTCGCTCGGAGAGGCCGTGCGCAGACAACGTTCACGTTTGATTTATTCTCAAGTGAAAGTATTACACGCGACATAAATTTACTATTTGTTCCATCCCCACTGTAAGCAACACGTATAACAATAGGATGACAGAACACACCGGCAGTTGAGTGACGGAAGTGGTACCGCTCGGTGAGCACAGCGACAGTTACTCAATGAATAAATACGCCAAGTTTCCGCTCAGCGGTCGATTTTTGATTGTCCATATAATATAGTATATAAGTGTACATAAATACATATGCCGATTTTTATTTAAGATTGATGGAGGTAAAGTTTTAATATAGTTTATGTATAGTTCTTCTTCACTTAATTATCACCTCTAACCTTAAATGTCTACAATTGTATAAGTGAAAACTTCAATATGCAAGATAAAAACAAATTTGTACATATTTTTTTATTTAAGACATATGTCGCGAACCCTTAATGGCTGTGTTTTCTTTCTAGTATTGTAAATGCGTAGTGATGTTACCGCTTTGTTTAGAAAATTAAAACTCATTGGAACAAGTTGATTTTGAATCCAAAATTAGATCGTAAATGAGATGCGTTTTAGACATTCAGGTTCTTTAAAATAACAAATTATCAATTTACCTAATAACAATACTTTAACAAAATACACTGGCCGGCAAATTATAGGGCAAAGAAAAGCTATCCCGGAATAGCTATACCGGGAGAGCGTGACTTTATTTTCCTTAATATTGCTTCATAACTAACCGACGTGACTCGACCTCTTCCCTCCATACATCATATAGGTGATAATTTAATATGTGGCTTACACGGCGTAACTCAGCCTATTTAAAGGTAGTTTAACACGATACCAGCGCAGTTCATTAGCTGTTTTCAGCGGTGTGCACTCAGCTTTATATAAGTCGTTGCCGGAACAATTAATGCGGCGCACTTAGCGTTACACAAAATGTCCTGTCGTAAAGGTTTATTATAGTGAGAAACTGCGTTTGCGAGTTCAATTTTCTGAAGCAGTGGTTATGATATACTAATTCGTTTATAAAAACCTACAATCGGTTTAATCTAAAAACCGTTGTTACCGAGAAAGCTGATCGTTGATTTGTAAGTCCATACCTGAAACAAGATAAAAATGAACATTAGTAAGTCATATCCTTAACCAATAACAATGAAAATTATGTAAAAAGAATAGCAATTGCTACCTACTCTTCACTCAATAACAATGTGTTAGGAGTCAGACCGTCGTCATCAGACAAAAAGATTTGTCGCGCATCTCATGATTAATTGTTTGTAAAATTTACTATCATTGATCTGGATTGGAATTTTTGATACTTTATCAACACTATCATTTCGACCATCCTTTAAAATAAAGAAAAATGTAACGTTTCGATGTATTAGGACGCTACATCTAAAAATATTCTTCTACCTCGGCCAAAACGTCCAACGACGTTTCTAAGTAATTCTTTACACACACAAATACAAAATTCAATAAGTCGCCGCACAGATAAAGTAGAAATGTTTGTGACTGCATACAGTTACAGTTGGATTTTGAGAGCCTATTTGACTGGACCGGCTCCAGCGCGCCGGATCAGGATATTTTACATACCATGAATTTTGTATTTGTGTGACAAAAATAGATTTAATATGAACATTTTTATTAAAACATGGAAAAGATTCCGTCTTTTTTCCATGATCCCCAGACCCAAACCCAAATTCCTATCCCTTCTCATCTCCTCCCCCGCTCCTTTTTTCATCGATGTCATAATCTCGTTGAGCTTCTTGATTTTCTGTTGATTTGGAAGGGGAACAGTGGTATACTACTATACAAATAGACCCGATCTACTGCAGAAGTTTTAAGAAGGATTGAGGAAGAAAATTATGTGATCAAGATAGTATTATAGTAGTAGTGAAGTGCCTTCCTTAGTAGAGAGCACTTTAAAAATGTCATACAAAGCACCCCACGCTTTTAGAATAGTGACATTAATTTTCTCATCAGTCATTTTATTCTTATACTAAGAATTATTTTTTACTTTTTAATGTGATTACCGTTAAAAGCGTGTTTCGTAATTTTTAAAACTATAATTTATTTTTCGCTTTTTAGTTCGATTTGCTTTAAAACAGCTGTCTTTAATATGTACAGATGTGTTAACAAGTAATCAATTTGCATGTAGCGACATCTTGTATGTCTAGTTGTAGTAAGGTTGTTTCTAATTATGTAGTGGTCTAATAGATGTCGCTACTGAAAACTAAAAACAAAGGATACGAAATTATGAACCCTGGCGAACCTTATCAGGATAATCGGATATTTTGAGATCGAATTGTTGAAGTTTGATTCAAATCTTATCATTAAAAGTGTAGCAAAATTACGTTCAGAGACTCTGTTACATTCATTCATACAGGTGAAGCTAGTATAACCATGTTAAAAAGTATTTTATCATACGTTATGTACCTAGAAATTGTAAAAAATAAATTAGTTTCGTTAACCGCTTTCTGAAATTCCATTAACCTTACGTTCGCGATCCCCCAGCCGTCATGCATATTTTATTAAGCGAAATAGAATAACAAATTGTACAGACTTAGGACGAGTTGGCACTTTTTTGTATTGAAACTGAAGACGCAGAGGAACAAGTGAGAATAAAACATATAATAGGTTAAAGAATGAACATTCTGTTATTACTTGTCTCTGAGAATATTAAACCTTATACCCTGCAGTCTAGAATTGTTATAAATAATCAATTTTAAAATTGCAACACAAGGTCGTGGGAGTCCACTGGATAAGGGTACCAGGAAACCGATCTATGTGACGGTCGGAGCTACGTCCAGCTGTGGACGACCTTCGACTGAAAAGAGAGAGATAGATATATTTGAAGACTATTTTCATTCAATTATAACTTTAACCTTGTAGCTTATAGCTTCAAGGTTAAAGTTCAACCCCTTAATTTTCAGAATACAATAGTTGCCCACGTCATGGTATTTTATCTTACTTATATTTCTGTCTTAAAAATTCAACGCAAAATATTTTGTATCAATATTTACATAACTGTTTTCAAACCAGGGCGGTATTGGATATTATTTTCTTTTCAAAGTTTTACTGAATATACAAATACAAACAGCAACCATAATAACAAATTTTAAAATACATGCCTGTGTAGTGTAGAAGTAATGGCGTAAGCATTCTTTGCGCATTTCGAAAGAGGGATTTAGTTTCCCCTCACCGCTTACAAATTAAGGGACATCTTTTCTTCTCACACCCCTACGTCTGGGGATGACTGCGCACAAACATACCTTGGGGTCGAAAGCAATCATCGTGTATTATGTAGGCGCATAACGGTCCACCTATTCAGGAGGAATTGCTATGTCTACGTGTTAAGGGCAAGGTCTTGTTGAATATAAAACCAAGGAGAATCAACCTTAAATAAGGCTAACACTGTATTTAAAAACTAAATAATAACAGCCTGGACATTTTTCACACGTGGCCATCTGATCCCAAACTAAGTAGAGTTTGTACTATGGAAACCAGATAACTGATATACTACATATTTTCACTTTTCGTTCCTAAATACATACTTAAATAGATAATTACATCTAGACTCAGGACAAAGAGCATATTCATGCACACAAATGTCTGTCCTGGGTGGGAATCGAACCCACCACCTACGGCGTGAAAAACAACATCTTATACTAACCACGCCACCAGTCCGTCGTATAATATTTTTAAGATTAATTAAGGACATAATTATGCTTATCATAGTCCTCTCTTATCTAGGAGTCTATCTGAAAGGTTGATATTTCTCCTTATTCCGGTTGAATTAAATTGCTGTAGTGTGTACATTTAAAAAATGTTTTTACATTTTTGAAACAAATTTATTTAAATAATGAATAATTTTAACATTTTCATGCGTCAACCCTGCACAGGTATTACGGTCCAAAAATCTGTTTACAATTCATTCTGCGCCGATGCCCTCACATTTCCATCAATTTCTCGATACACTCCGGTTGTTGTTATTGAAAGCTTATCGAAAAACTGAGACTGGTCGATCAATTTCGTGGCAACATATTTTAAGGGTTAGGTTAACATATAGAAAGTAAACACTTTTCTTTCGTTTTGTTATTAATAAAAGAGTTATTGTTTTAACAGTTTAACATTTAGGTAACCAAAATCTTTTTTTCCACATGAGATTGAATTTAAAATGTCGTTCATGGAATATTCCACAAACATTTGTAAAAGCTTTACGCTGTTTAGAATCAATTTACTTTTAATTTTTTTTAAAAAATGTTCATGAAATTTCGTTCTCATTTTACACAGAAAATATTTTTGGTTACATCAATTACTGTTTCATTTACAGACATTTAAAAGTTTTCGAGATAAATACAATTGCAGTTTTTAATATTTTCGGCGCGGCGCGCGGAGAAACGACCAATTTAATTCCCCAAGTAATTAAAACTTGCCGCGTCCACGCTCAGTCGTAAAATATGTTCATGAACTTATATTTTCTGTGCTGCATCGACTGCCCAATTAATATAGTATTTAAACAAATAAACAATTCACATCAAAACTCAAGAATTTATATTGAAACAAAACTGATCCTTATTTCATTCATGCACACGTATTTGTACAATCTGTGTATGAAAACCTTCGAAAACGTAGATACTTGGTACTTTATGAAACTAAAGCAGACAACTGCATATAAAATTATACTTAGTTGGTATGATGACATGGTTCAAAATAGTAAACACTACTAGTCAATATGAAGCTCGCATCAAATGTTCTATTTAATTGTCAGTGTGTCAGTGTGCTTGCAGCAAATGTCAACTTTAAAGTGACGAACTATTTTTTACCACGATTATGCGTAACAAGATAATTTCAGGTCCTAAATATGACTTTTGGAGTTTGATTTTCATCGGACCGAACAAGCTGAAACTAATTTTTTCTAAAGAATCTTTTTCTGACGACCACACGTTAGTTGTTTTTCAGATTTAAAATTCCAGAGTTAAAATGCTGAAATGCATTAGTGCCGTTGTTATAAGCGCGGCTTTAAATATTCCCGTGACGTCACGCAGCTATTAACGTGCTGCACTTTAACATTAGAATGCCGAGACCTTATTAAATGGAACCCTGTTCGTGTTAACGTGAACTAACTTAATGTGAAGATGCTATAACCTATAAAGCATCATTTAAAGTGTGAGAATAACTTTCAATTTCGCAACTCGGTTTTAAATTATAAAGTAAATTAATAAGGACGACAGAGCTCGACGAACGACGAACGGACGAAATAGCCTTCACTTACTAAATCATTCGCAGACACTCCCGCACTGAGACATCATCAAGATAAAAAAAAACATGGCTAACCTTATAATATAGTTACATTAACTTAAACAAAGATCATTAATTAAGTTTATAATACTTAAAACAAAGAACATTGAGTAACACAAAAGTAGCAAAAGCTCTAATTGCGATCAAACGTATCACATCAACTAAATTGATATTAAGGGTAACCGATTAGAATCTAAAAGAAGATACCTATAAGAATGTTAAAAAAAGCAGGAAGGCGCTTGATTTATCATTGTGATAATTTTATGCAATTCTATCCTTCACATTAGACCCGCAAGTGCTTTCATTTTTCTATCAATCCATACTAATATAGCAAAACTAAAGAGTTTGTTTGAATGCGTTAAACTCAATAACTACATATCTGATTTGAAAATTTATTTTTGTATTTGACAGCCCAGCTAATAGAGACGGTTATAGGTTATTTAAAATCACGCTATGGCTCTCAGGAGCCGAATAAAAAAAAGAAAAAGATAGCTAAGCGAGCGATATTCCAAAGTAGTAGGTACTTTACTACTTATTTTTTTTTAAATAGGTTATCTGGTTATTTAAATTAAACGATGTGGCGAGTTAAACCGCGGGCACAACTACTTACAATATAAAGAAGAATGCCATTTAAATTGAGGCGCTTTAAAAAAAACCTATTGGAAACTGTTTCCCAATCGTCTATACGGTAGCATTAAGTGCAACTCATTGTTACCAGAACGAGGAAATTGAAAATGTGCACGAGAGCAGTGACACAGCTGCGGCCACGTCGCAGCCTGAGCTCGCGGCGGGCGGGGACGACGATTAATATCTCCTGCTACAATCAAAACTAAAGATTTGAAAGCTTGGTTTTACTCATAGGAGTTACGCAAGGAAATCTCTTATACTTTTTTCTCGTGCTCCCTGTTTTGTGATAAATTGTACTGCCAAGTGTTTAGTATCAGCCATCAGTAAAGGTTATTTGAAGTACATAAATATATAACTGATGGTTTTAACGTCGCCTAACAGTTAGAAAAGTAACCTGAGAAACTAAGATACCTGAGTTAAATTCCAAGGTTTTCAGAAAGAATATTGATAATTTTAAAATGTTCTCGATTTTCAGTATATGCGATAGTTCAATTTGTCACAATAGGAACCACATGCTTTGAGAAAATCTGATAGTGGTCGCAATTTATGAACTCGGATTGGGTTAAAAAAATGTGTAACTTTTTTTAATTCCTTTTGATTTCTCGTCCGAAAACCATAATATGATATGATCTTATTCCATTTCCTTTCCAATTCTGTGTGTTTAATAAGGCTTCCAGATCTGGTTATACGAAATATTTTATACGACTTCTGTTATTAAATTACCAAGTCTCTAAATATTTCCCGCAGATATTTTCTAAGCGATTTGTTATTTTATTTTGTGGCTTCAGAAATTTTATAACGATGATTAAATTAATGACTTATTATAACGATCTGTTCTGTATTGTTGTAATTGGAACAGGGATATACTTTTAGGATTCATATATCATCTATGTATATATTAATAGTTTATGTCTCCAAAGAGTATAAATAACTTATGGAATTCGTACCTTCATGTCTTGAAATAACCATTGGTTATCAGCAACAGCTGTCTTTTTCATCAAAGGCATCTGTAACTATTCTAATTATTTGTTGAAGGTAGGGGCGGACGCTGAACATCGGACAGGCCGCTTGCTTTTGGTCCTTCTTATATAAAAACGCCGTGGAAAATAAGACAGAGCGTGTCACGGCGATGCCACCTCCAGTTGAAGTTCTACCCCCATCTCCAGTTGAAGCAATACCACCTCCAGTTGAAGAACATAATGATAATTAATTCTTATTTTAGTAAAAATTCCTATTTATAATATTTAAGGTATACTTCGCCTGGAAGTGGCATCGCCGTGACACGCCCTGTATAGTAAGTATTTATGATTTCCTTATATTTTAAAAGCATAATTAAATATTAAAAGTTATATTATGCATATTCAAACGATGTACTACGGTACCAAAGAAAAACTATTCAAGTAAAAGTATTAAAACCTCTTATCTCATAATAATTATAAAATGTTTCGTATTTTCTGTTAACATAGTTAATGTGAAAACATTTAAACAAGAAAAGTTTTATCTCTATCTGAACGTTGTGAGAGCGCTCGAGTTTGAACGAGACGAGAAGTGGCTGAAAGGAATCCCTTCTATATCAGTTCGCACAGGCGGGCGCTTCGTTCAACTTACTGATATTAGGAACCTAGATAAATCAATCGCTTTTCAATTAGTTAATATTTTATAAGGGATGTACTCATTAGCGCTACAGACAAGTGAAGTAATGCTGTGAATAGCAACCCTAGTATCTCTTTTTAATAAGCCGACGGTTATTTGGAAACCGGTGTTTATCTTTACCATTTTTTTAAATTAATTAATATCAGTTATATATGTAAATCATCAAAAAACATATATACTTCAAAGAGGTAGTTAATTCTTTATGCGTATATAATAAATTACAAAAATAATCAGTTAAAATAAATGCAAAAACTTGGTGCGAGTTACTTACACTCCATCCCATTTCTGATACAAATTTAATAAAATTATTTTTATTGTAAAGTTTCCTGGCGGAACAATTTGCAAGATTTTCATCTAACCGCGTAATTAAAAGTCAACTGTGTGCATCGAGTGAGAGCGAGCGGAGCCTGGATGTTTAATTAGTGATGTTGTTGCACTGGCATCTTTTGAAGTTTGCTCGCTTGCAAATTTATAAAGAGTATAAAACAAAGACGCCATTCATTGTGTTCCATTCTAATTAAATAAAACCTCAACGTGATACGACGGGAAAATATTGACTTATGTACTTATAAGCATCACAAATACAAACTAAATAATATAAGGAAGTATATTTAGGAATATAAGAATCGGACACCTAACGGAGTTTTACTTAATAATTAAGTGTTAACATCAGATCATTTTAATGACGTGTTGAAATATAGAGAAAAAGTTTTGGGGCTGGCACTAGTTTATTTATCACTAGCTGTTACCTGGATCTTCGTACACATTCGATTTTTATCTTCCTCGCAGATAAGAAACGAATGTGTACGATGAGATTGTACGCGGAGATCTTTGTGCCTTGATTTCGCGTACAATTATAGGTAAATGTCAAAAGTCAACCAGTAATGAACGTGTATATGTTTTATTTTTCTATATCTCGGGAAGTTTTTTTTTTCGGGAAAAACGGTACCCTATGTTATTTTCTGTACTGACCCTGATTCCGACAATGTGTGCAAAATTTTATGATGCTCGGTTGAGTCGTAAAAGAGTTTAAAGCTTAACAAACAAACTCACTTTCGCATTTATATTAGGATTAAAGTAACAGTAAAAGCTATGGGATATGTAATCAAAAAATCTATGTACATATATGTTACCTTTCCTTTGAAGGAAAGAAAAATAAAACTTGGGATAGCCCATTAATCACAGTTCGAGAAGTGGGTACTGTGAGATCGCTCGCATTAGCATTCAACGCCGCAAACTGATCTGCATCCGCAAACAAAGCTTTTAAACTTAAATTAGCATCCGCAAGTTTGCCGACTATCGCAACTCGAAATGATGGCTTTTTGTGAATCAATTGAACTGAAAAATAGTTAATTGTAATTTCAATTGAGTTCGGAAACGAACAATTCAACTAATTTCTTATTATTTTAAATCTTTTGAACAAACCACCGAGGAATTAATGATTATCATCTGAGATTTTATAGGTTACAATTTGACTATCTTAAATTTTGCTGTGTTCGTTTGTCTGTGTATTCATAAACTAATAATGGCTTACTATATTAATACATACTGCGACAGACTTTAAGGCCTCTGTAAATTTTTTATTATCATTGTTAAATGGTATTTTTTTTTATGTTACTTCGTTTGACACACATGGAAAATTGACTCAATTCCCTAGAGTGAAAGTGTGCTAGAGATAAATTTAAAACAAACATTATGGACGTTAAGATTATACAGATAAGATACAATTTGGAATGAAACTACAAAGACTACATACGCTGTTTTCCTTTTGTTGTGTGATGACATAGGACATCAGGTCGGGCATAAGTAATGCGAATTGTTCAGCCTCACTCTGCCCCCGTAATGTTGTTGTTAAATTTATTCTCGGGCCAAAGGGATCTCGACCGCGGGACTGACACTCAATTGAAGTTACTCTTTAAACTCCTAATGTTCTTATATAATAACTAGCTGATGCCCATTACTTGGCACGCATTCGTTTTTTTTTTCGCTATAATTTTTAGGTAACATGTGTCGAAAAGTTATTATTGTAAAAAAAAACTTATAACATTATTATGGCAAGGGATATTCAACATTTTTGCCCATTCCTCGGGAAAAATTTACATTTAGGATAAAAAGAAGAAATAAAATCCCGTTTGTAAATGAATACAACGCTGCGTAAAATTTTTAAAATCGGTAAATATCTTTAGGAGATTAGAGATTTTATAAAGATAAATGTTTTTGTTTGCGTATGAAGAATAAATTGTAATCTACCACAATTTAATTAATTTTAATAAATCTATCTTAATTTTATTGATTAAATAAAACTTTATGATTTCATTTCATTCATCAACTCCTTGCCCTTTTTCCACTCTTGTGAAGTCGGCACAGTATGATTGTAGTCCATACTGTATAGGTTTTGGCTATAGTCTATACGGCCGGCCGCCTGCCTGATGCCAACCCTCCTTGGGAATGATTTTATTTCATTATAATTAATATATTTTATAATATGTTTTATTTAAAAGCGTTATAGGTATTTATATTACTATCTTTTAGTGTTGAAATATCCGATATCATAGCATGTGCATAAGAAAGATAAAATTATTTTAACCTGAACATAAACGACTTAAAAATTGGAACATATCTTGAAGTATAAATCAACGACATTTTTATAATAAAACAACTTTTTAATATTTCGCGATTAAAACAAATTATATAATCCCAGAGAGGGATTATAGGATTGGGAGATAAGCAAACAGATTATTTACATCTCTTCATCGGGACAGAAATAAAACTTAAAAGCTGCTTGCCAAGATTTGATATTTAAAATAAAATAATATTTAAATGAAAAATAAATTAAAAATCAACAATATTCTTCTAGAAATAGTCACTATGACGATATATTTATGTATTGTTAAAATCATTTTAATTTTGAAATACCTTTCATTGTATTTCAAGATTATAATGAAAGGGTGAAAAGTAGTATATGTTTATATTTTTGATGACACTAAGTACGTCCTCTATTTCCTTTTCCGAATATTTGGACATCATAGAAGACGTTGAATTCTTACAAGAGTTACATAACCATTATACTTGTAATATAAACAGAGAAAACAAATAAAAAACAAACAAAAAGTATAAAATTTGTCTTTCAAGAGCGTGCCGTGTCAAAGCTTCCATAACATTAAGTCCTGGCGCTCACAATACCGCCCTATGAATACGAAAACCATAAAGTTTATGAGTGCACTTAAATATGTTTTATGATTCAATGAAACGTTGCATTAAATTAGAAAACATTTGTCCGCGATGTTCGGAGTTAACAGTACAAGAACTATTAAAAAGCCTTTCAGTAACAAAAGTTTTTCTGTTGTTTCTTTAATCCGATCTATTGTTAGTGCATGATCCTAGACAACGTAAACTTCGTTTAACTTTGTATTGTATTTATTCATTAACAACATATATTATATTCGAACTATTATATTTAACGAATCTATTTGGTTTTACAATAATACACACATGAAGAGACATTATATTAATATTTTCCATCAAAAATTACTTAAATAAATATATTTTCGAAAAATATTTTTTTAAATTTCTTTTCCATCCATCCATTAATGCAGGGGTTACAGTAGCAATAACAAATTAATTTATTTTAACTCCGAAATAATATATTTTATGTAAAGGAGAAAGTGTCCTGATGAAGTAATTATTTTGCATAATTAAATTTTCCTCAACTGTGCTAAATATTTGCTTAAAGCGCTCAAAGTCTGATTGCAGCGACCACTTTGAATAAAAATATAGACTTAATATTGTATTAAAATACTTCATTCATTCGCATAACATATATTCGAGAGTAATTGATAAATTATACCATTCTAAAGGGACCAATGCCTTCCCTCGCAACAGTTATGTCGCTATGTATTCATGAATTGTTCGTAGGTCCGGAGCCCAACAGCTCCCGCGGGCATATAGCCTGGGCAATGTACGCCTAGACAGGATACCAGTCTAACATTTATTAAAATTAACTAACATTACTTTAATCTAATAGAGGAATGGTGCTTGTGATAATTAAAAGGATTTACGTCGAGGATTTCTTATTAAAAACAGAATGTTTATGTATTAGATGGTTTTTAAAATGGACAATAGTGATAAGCACTTTTATGACCTGGAATTCCATATTTAAACAATCATAGAATTTTTTTCGGTGATCGAACGTTCGAAGGCTTACTCCGAATAGCTCAACCAAGATTCATCACAATCCAATGAATGGTTTAGCAGACGCGAAAAGTACAAATAAACCTCATCATGTATTAAATGAAGAATTAAATTTGAGATGGATGTGTGGGGTAACACGAATGGATAAGGTAGGAAGGCAAGCTGTGTACTATGAGCAAAAGGTTAGCGTGGTAGGGGCACGTTATGAGGAAGGAAGAATGTCATGTTAATATGTAGGGATACGTTGGTAAAGGTAGAGACCTAAGAAAAGAAGAAGAAGGAGTGACTACTAAGGAAACATGTTCTGCCGACCCCGCACAATGGGAAAAAGGCAGGTGAATGATGATGGATAAATTTTGGAAAAGTCATTTTAACAACAAACAATATAAAAGTTCAACATAGCATGAAGTAAAAAGAAACCGGCATATTACAAAATTGTTTTATTGCAGTACAATTGTAGAACATGCTTGTTGAACACAATGCGGCTCGAGCTCTGCGGATGACGTTAATTGAGCAAATAATTCGCTGTGCAATCTGAGGGCCGTTTGAAAATTACAGCAAATCATTCATTTTTATAGAACAAGGTCGTATAGGCTCGTGTAGTCATTATTAATAATACTAGTAGGAATAGTTATAGTTGCCCGGATTTGGATAGACATGTAAAAAATTTTAAAATCATGGTAGCGAAATTCTTAACAATTGTCAAATTCGATTCGGTAATTTCGTTTTTCCCGTCTGTCCGTTTTGTCATGGCGAAGGTCTTAGTGGCTGTGGACTGGTCATCTTTAATTGACTAAGAGAAACGCACACAGCCGGTTAGTATACTATGGCTTGTCTAAGACGGTCTCTCCAAATGAAAAAATATCTTGGATGCACTTTGATATTTGAACATGTTATATCATTGGTGGCGGTGTCTATGTAAGTTGCATCTGCGAGGAAGAGAGAAGTTACCCCAGACATTTTTTGATATTAACAATTGAGGGTACCATTTGGTGCAAGGCCATTTTGATGGTTACCACTTATAGGTTTACCACAGACAATTGTCTGTGGTAAACCTTGCTCATCTGTCGATTATCGTTTAAGTCTAAATCAGTCATTATGATAAACAGGTTTGTCTTGCGCGTTGCAGTGCATTAAATGTACACTATACATAATATTCACTATAAATAATCAATTTAGGGTTTTAACTATAAAATTATTATTTAAAATTGAATACTTTATGTACCGTAGGAAAGCGCAATAAAGAAGTTTTCCCGCTTAAACTTTATTTAGGCATAAAGTTAAACTTTAAAGTCCGTGCGAGTTGGAGCGGCTGTTTCCAAGTGCTCAGACGTCACGGCACGTTAACGGCACGGTTAAATAATTGTCCTGGCCTTTTTACTGTTATCACATTTAATATCTTAAAGGTTTATTTGATTTGTATTGTTAAACGAGTGCAAATCGAGAAACTGCATATTAATTGATTACCTTCCTTAATAACCATATTTTTTAAAAATTTAATACATAATATACAAATTAAAAAAAAATAAAGATTTACAAATGCACAGCTAAGAAGAGGTTCAAAGATGTCACTACTTATAACGATAATTATTAACTTTGCAAAAGTCGTCATTATCTAAAACGATTTGTTGTTATGGCAGCACGTAGCGGCCGAAGTTATTGAAATGGAGGTATCATAATTTCAATAAATAAATTTGATCTTCTAAACATTCAGTTGAATTGAAAGAAAATAAATATAAAAAGGAATAAATAACATTGAATGATAAAAGGAGGACCTATTGGGCATATCGGAAATAATTCCTCTACCTGAATTGTTTGTAGTATGTATAATGTATATAATTTTTATATAAAAAATCAAATTTCATTTTTAGTCTCAATAAAAAGTTAAGCGTTATAGAAGATGAAAAGATTTTTTCAAAGTAAAATATAATAAAGCATCCAATCATTTAAAAATAAGTGAAAAACATCCAAAGGTGAAAAACAAACCTCTAGATTGCTCAATGTGCAAAATTGGACACCACGATAAACTAGTACATTTGTTTAGGCCTATCCAAGACAACACTTTTAAGAGCTAACTGCCATCTTTAGTTTTGAAAAGGCACCAGAAGAAATAGCTAGAGAACATAGTTAAACGCCGAGTAAGGAATGTAATTCTAATAGAAAAATCGATCTTACAAAGACAATAGAACCGAAGAAATATAACCAGGGAACCTAAAAAAACAATTGAATGAATTTAGAATGGTCTGCGGCTGGCATAACAACAAAAGGTTTTGTCTGGACGCGATGTCTGCTCGTGGAACAGTTGATTTGTACTTAACAATGAAATTGAAACGGATCGCCCCCAGGTATTAATTAGCAACCCCTTGTTACGTGCTACAGAACTGTATGTAAACGCGATATACTGTGTTAGCGTATAATGGAATGATCATTGGTAATACGCATGGTGATTTGTTTGAACATGGTATCGTACAAATTGTATTATTTATGTGTGGAGATTTTAAATCAGTGTTCTTTGTTCATTTGATAGAAGAATGAATTATCGAGTAGATTAAAATTTGTATAGCGCATACAGAATCATGAACTATTCCGTGATAAACTGACGAGAGCCGCCCAACTGTTCAGCTTCGAAACAGGATGAAATATGCTAAACTGGCTTGACTACCTTCGCTAGTAGGAGAATACGAAAACATAAAATCTACAAGTACATGTAATAGAAGTGCAATTGATGCATGTAAGACGCTAGCAGACGGCCAATTGCATCGATGACGTGATGTCATTGTCGTTGTGGTCAGGCGACTCGCGGTGTCTGTCGCAACACTCCGAGTTTTATCATCTTTCACTGATTCACTGTGGTAAAAATGGCTTGTGTTTAATGTTAGGAAATCTTCTTATAACGTACTTAAATTGTAAAAAAGTCCATGTCCATTGTTTAAGAGCAATGTGTATTCTAATTAATATTATAAAAGCGATTGTGATTTTGTTTATTTGTTTGTTACGCTATAAATCCTTAAACATTGAACCGATCATCACGAAATTTAATACACACATTGTCAGAGGTACAGCAACATGGAGGACAATTTTATTTATCCCGAAAAAAAAACTCTTCCCCGGGGGATGGGAAAATACATAAAACCTACATTTACAATACCGGTTGCCATAGTAATGTCATATTTTGCCAATAACAACTTTTTGACACGTGTTACCTATTATGCAAAGTTATACGCAGAATCATCTTACAAAAAAATGTGTGCGAAGCCACGGGCAACGGCTAGTTTTTTTTATTATGAAGCCAACGTTCATGATTATACCCGATTATCGAATGATATCACGTAGTCATTGAAGCCCTACTCACAACGTAGGTAACGTGTTCATTCGATTATATCACCCCCTAAGTAAGAAAGTAAGACAAATTTGTGAACACGTACGTCTCGCATCTTAGATTTCCATTTACCTGTGCAACATCCATTTACCTGTGATAACGGTAAGGGAGGAAGGGTATCCAAACATTTCGCATTACTTACGCCCCGAGCGACGTCTCAGACATGGGAACAATCGAAATAGTTAAGAAAACGTTTGTGCTGTGAACGGTTGTTGAAAAATAAACTTTATTTTTTAAGTCTTAAAGTATATAATAAAAGTTTATGTGTATTGTTCAGTCCACATTTATTTCTGCGCCGTATAATATTCGTTTCATGTCTTTCTTTCCACACGGAGTTTTGAAAACTGAATAAAAATAAACAAGATACAAATTTTTAAATATGTTAGAACGCCCACGAGTGTTTAGTTGTTTTGTGCTTTAAATCGGTATATTGTAGAGCTTTGCATTTTTAAAAATATATATTTACGAACTATTATCAACTATTGCAACATTACATTCTTAGAAAGGCACTGTTTATTTTATGTTTATATTTGATTCAATTGATAAATGTTTTGATTGACGAAAGTCAATACACACCTACTCGTGTATAAACACACGTTTGAAGATTTCATTCGCTTTGCTCCTATTACGTGTGATTTGCTCACGATTTTCATACGTATGAATTCACGCTGCCTTGCTCGCTGTTACACAGGTAACAACTTATTCAAATAACAAGATTCAAAAGCATCCGATGAAGGTACTTGATTAATAAGCAGATTTTGATTTATATAAATGTTACAAACAGATTGATAGATTCAAAAAGAATATCTATCGTGTACATGAACATGGGATTCATTATCGGAAAAACATCAGCGTCGACCTATACACATGAGAGCTAATTACGGTTTCAATATAACCTGCTGTTTTAATTCACGGACAAGTTGATTATATATAAATTAATGTTTGATTGTATGTATTGTATATAACTATACAGCCCATTTCCTTTTCAGTGCTTTAGAGACAATGCTGAAATTAGATTTGTTTGACTTCTAACCGAGATAAACATGCCTCGAAGGTGAGATCTTCTGCGATAGAAAATGTAGACAGATAGATCGAAGTTGCTGCCTTTTTCCTCTGAATTTTCTTCAGAAATTACTGATTTGACTTATTTTTATACAATGTAAATTAGAACATGAATTCAAAACATAAAATAAATTATTCTCTCACTCTCCAAAGGACTTTATCGTTATTTACAAATAGCTGTTGTTAATGGACTTAAATATTAGTCGTGTGGGTGTGCGTCCGAGAACTACAGCTGACCGTAGAGAATAGAGCAATTCATTAAGCGTATGTAGTTGCTTGCGTCTTGTTTCTTGTATCTTGCGAAGAAAGTGATGGAACTTTTTTTACGATGCGGCGTCGTCGCATTTGCGTATCGTCATGCGCCTTTCGCTAGTTAAAAGTACTGCGAGACGCAAATGACGTACTTGTTTTAAAAGTTTTTCCAGTCATAGAAAGTACTGTTGGGTACTTATTTTTAATAATTCGGTAACATGATTGAAAGTCAGAATCATCTTCTGATATATAATTGACGATCCTTTCAATGTATGGATGAAGCCAACACAATCTTCATCTTTGTCGCCGCAAGTTATATGCTGCAATCACGTCTTCATCGTCGCTTGATGTAAAATAAGAACATGCTTCCGTGATGTTAAACTTGAGAGGAATGAACCGCTTTCGACCGTTTTGAAGCTTGCGTGACGATTGCGCGGACATATCTAAGATGCAAATTACGTCATTTGTATGTCATGCATTCCAATGACGCCTCAGTGGTAATTGGGTCTTATTCTACAGACTGCAGCCGAGATGGACCTCGCAGTTGGACAGGGACGACAACGTAAGATTTCGTCTTACATATCCAATCATTGATACTTTATTAAAAAAAAGTTTAGTCATTTGAACTTTAAAGAGCGAACCGTTATGAACAATGTCCCGTCGCAACGGGACGAGCAATTTCATACATCGCGAACTACAGAAGCAATGTACGTGTACAGTCGCGCGCAATGTCAATTCGTTACAGAACGTAATTTAATTTTTCTCCCTACAAAGATTGATTATTTACCTTGGATTTATTATTTGAGAAATGTTAAAATATAAAATCTATATACAGTCAACAGAAATTACATATTTCAATACACGTGCCCTAAATATTTCTATATTATATTATTGTGTATCATGTAGGGTAATATTAGCAAACGTGATGATTCTTGGACAGTTGGAATGTTAACGAACGTCCCTATTTAGCCAATTAAGTTTATGATAACAAACCATTTAGGAAGTTTCGTCACGCCTTTGTTCGAGCGAATCTAATCTGGCTCGTCTCCAATTAGATAATTTGTTGTAAGTAGCCTGAATACCGAGCGCTTGACTCAAGCCCGCTAGCAATTTGCAGCCGACTGCTTTATTGTGTTTGTAAACTCTGAGATGATCAGGACTCCTGTAGATTAGCTAAGAGATTGGTAAGTATTAGTGGTATTAATATTTTAGATTTTTTTAAATTATTTAGTTTATTCTTTCTTTTTATTTAAGTTATTGAGTGCGACCTGTTAAGACAAAAACATCGCCGTTTGTAATAGTTGAAATAATGTAAAGGAAAGCTATAGTTCTATTGTAACGAGAAATAAAAAAATCCAAATTACTATTAATATAAGTAAGCTCCCTTATGTCGTGCCTTCGCCGACTTGCATTGTCCGATCGTGAGCCGCGACTCCACAATCAATTGCCCGTGGAGTTAGAGCTATGGAATGCATTCATACGAAAAGCATTCCAATTCTTTATCAATTTTACTTAAAACACATCCTCGGTACTCGATCGAAATATTTTTTCTTGCAATTCAAACGAAAAACTTTTCATATTCTTAGAAGTGAAAACTTTTTTAGCCGCTTTAGACGATATTGGGTAGGGTAAACATGCTCAACACGCGTTAGCAACATTGTAATTTGTATTTGGAACAGTTTCTACGAACTTTTATACGAATACCTTACTGATACGTTAAAAATACCATATTTCTGACTCGAATTACTTTGCAAAACTTATAAAATACCTATATCTTATATATTACCGTAAAACAGAAGATTTTATGCATTTAATTTATTAGTTATTTTTGACATCATATATTAAAAACTATGATCTGATATCGCTGGTTTTGAAGTTTGTCAATTCCCAACTCAAATGATAACATCATTTATTATCGAACAAATCGTAATTTTGAAGTTATCATACTGAGGAGAGCTGACATAGGTCGTCGAAGCAAGGCAATCGTGTTGTACGATATGAAAGAGTTATACGAGTGGATCGAGTTGTACGAGTTAATCAAGTTGTACGAGTTGATCAAGTTATACGAGTTGATCGAGTTTTACGAGTGGATCGATTTGTACGAGTTTATCGATTAATCGAGTTGTACGATTTGATCGATTAATCGAGTTGTACGTGTTGATTGATTAATAAAGTTGTACGAGTTGATCGATAAATCGAGTTGCACGGGTGAATAGAGTCGTACGATTTGTATGAGTTGATCGATTAATCGAGTTGTACAAGTTGAACGAGTTATACGAGATAAACAAGTTGTACGAGTTGACATTGGCGCAATTTTTTACAGTAAAACTGTTTTTGTTCGGATTTATTTTACTTGTATTCAATCAAGGGTTTATTTTTGTTGATTATTATCTGTTTGTCTTTTAACTCCTGTCGATAGTCCCCATGACTGTCTGTGTTTTTTTTTATAAACAAAAATGTTTTTCTAGGAAAAAGAAAAAAAATTAAACGAAAAAAGAAATTGGTAATAATAAAAATGTACTATTTTTGTTACTATTATTACTATATATTGAGGCCAATTTGATCACTGTCTAGCAATAATTACTTACGCTTACTTTAGCATTGACATAATTCTCCTGAACAAAATAACATCAAGCAAGTCACTACGTCCATTATTAAAAGAGTCCAATCTCTTTAATTTGAACAAAAGCTTTTGTAAAGACAATGGCCTTCTTTATCCGATCAACAACTTTGAAGACCATGCCACTCATAGCAGCCGGTGAATCTTATAAAGTACACAATTAAAGCTATTTAGACTTTCTTGAGACATTTTAATAAGCTAATTAAATAACGGCTTTATTCGTGGCGCCACTGGGA
>JWHW01035487.1:10223-22021 GCA_000931545.1 Papilio glaucus | reverse complement strand
GGCACTAATTAAAAATACTCCTCCAATTTCCTCCTCCGGTTTTTATTACGTATAAGATGGTAATCTTACTCCTACCTCCTTGTTAGGAAGCAAAGTCTGCAGATACTTGGTAAAGAATTTGCAGACTTCTCTTTTCTTCTTTGACGTTGGTTGACGAGCATTTATGTAGAAGAAGTGAGAGAGATATGTTAATACTGTGCCAAAGGGAAATTCGTATTATCTGCCTACTCTTCTGGGTTACGGGGATGAGCTTGCATATAACGTCCAAAAAAGCCACGAGAGGCATAGGCTTTAATAATTTACTTTTACTGCGTTTCTTACCTTGGTCTCATTCCACATCAACAACATTAATAATCATGAGCGTTGCAAGGCTGGTATGCTGACAACTGATACTAAAAACTCAAGCACTTGTAATTAGAACATAGTCGACACATTCCGTGTCAGAATAATGTGCCGAACCTATATACTTTATTTTAACTACATCAAAAGTAGTTAAAGATGTAGAACCAGCACCGAACTCTTGTGTTGTCTCTTTGTCGTACTACACGTATAAATCTAACTACTGTTAAATATTTTCAAAATTATATTAATTGGTTCAATTAAGCTTAAGTCGATATTTTTATAGAATAAGTAAGAAAACAACGAAACGGTTCACGTAATTTCAAGTGACCTCCGCTCACAACGTCCACAATGAACAGATAAGTTACAGATGTACTGAACCTTTCTGTAGAACAGAGTAAGGGGGAAGGTAAGAGAAAGGACGGGAGGGGATGATAAAAAGGTAAGGAAGATGAGGCACCTATAATATAGCGTCACTCATCAGATGAAACAATAATTATAAAATATATCTACTCCACGGTATTCTCTTTTTACTTCGTAGAACTCGTGGTACTATCCTGATTGAGACGGCCAGTTTATGCCACAATTGCGGGTTCTGCTGACTCCATCACAGCTATATACCAGACTGAGGCCACCAATTCTTTCTACGATACCTCCGAACTTCAGTTTGATTGGCAATTATTGCTCTAACCTATAAAAGCCAAAACTGGCAGAAACGCTACCATCGAAGGCATAAACAAAAAAAAACGTAGAATTAAAACTATCCAAGGTCGCGGCCATTCATACACCGGAACGATGGACACGAATCGTATTTAATTGAATCAACTTACCTAGTTAACCTTTATTCATACAGTTGTAGTAATCTTGATTGAAATGCGCATGTCTTTAAACTGGAGCAATTTCATTAAGAGATTTCTTTAATAAAATATAAATACCATTAATTTTAAATCTATCTTAAGTTATTAGATCTGATTATTAGGATTTTTATTTCGCTTTGTGTTTATGCTTTCAAATTCTCAAAATATTTTTTAAGCTATACTTGAAAAATTTGTCAATTTGTAAAAATTTAATCTATAATTATGAACTACGGTCATACTGTGTCGTCACATAAGTGGGAAAAGTGCAGGGAGATGATATTTTTAAGAGAAAAATAAGTCTGTTAATTAAAAGAACTTACATAAAATAGAAGAAAAATAGGTTTTGCGGTCTTTTATAATAATAGAATAAAATTTTCGTAGCAAATACATGTTACATTTCACCGCAAATTTCGTGTCGTAACCCAGAGATTTCTATAGCCTCCTCGGGGCCGCTCGAGTTGTATTTACCCTTCCGTTATCCTGAGGGTATCACCCTTGTTACATTTGGATCAGGTTTTACGATTCTATGCCGCAGCAACTACTACTAGACTACTCTAGTTTATTTTCATTTTGACATAACAGTGTTGGTTTCATTCATGTTTTGATTTCATTTCCAGACATTACCTTTATGAATTTTCTAAATTACTCATTTAGTTTCATAATTAAATGGTTTAATTTGAAATGAAAATAAATACCCGTTAAAATAATAAACTTAAGTTGGCTATTTAGAAGGAATACAGTTATATGTACATATTATAATAGATAACATAGGTTATAACTGTTTTGTTACATTAATATTCTGTCGATGTATTTCGGTATACTTGTAAATTAAATTCGCTAGAAGCGAGTGTTAATTGAGCATTGAATAGTAAAACGTTTAGCCCGACATCCGCATACACTCTGCGACTCCATTTGCATTGCAAAGCGCCCTCTGTTATACATTCATAACACAAGTTATTGCTTAGTTTATGTTCTCATTCACACTGCCCCGGATTATTCGAGATATTACCCCGTTGTGTAATGGGTTATGACTTCAAAGCGTTTACGATTACGATGTTTCTGTAACATTCTGGAAGAGATTTGATAAACAGATTTCAGAGTTGATCACCAAATTTTGCACACACTTTGTCAGGGGTACTGAAAATGACTTATTTATTCCGACTGTTCTGAATGTTCGACTAAAACTGTAGGAAAATACTTATATTAAACCTATAAATTTTGACAATAAGAACTCTTTGTTTTACTTACAATTCGTAGTTATTATACACGGAATCAAATAACAAACGAATGCGTGAGAAGCCACGGGCAACAGATAGTATTTTCATAAAATGCCCATCACCTGTGAAACAAAGTCAACCAACTTACGTAACTATTCCAATGTACAGGCTACGTTCATGATCATACGAAAAATCTC
Source organism: Papilio glaucus (assembly GCA_000931545.1). Taxonomy (NCBI): domain Eukaryota; kingdom Metazoa; phylum Arthropoda; class Insecta; order Lepidoptera; family Papilionidae; genus Papilio; species Papilio glaucus. The sequence continues at coordinate 19,411 of JWHW01035487.1, read as the reverse complement.
ATTTTAGAATTTTGAGTCAGATAACTTTAATAAAAAAAGTAAGTAACTACAAATCAAAAACTTTAAGCTAAGTTAGAAGTGAAGCTGAAGCGAAAGGTAAGTCTGTAAATGAGCTGCGGAAGCTGTTTGCTGCCTACATTGAATAAACTTTACGTACTTGCTCGTCTAAACTAAACTATCTTTAACTCGTTTCCACAGAATTAAACTTAACTATGAAATTCAAATACAGTTTTACTCTAAATAACAATCAAATTAAAGATTATTGTAGTAACAAAATAAGACAAAGAGTGCGTATACGATTTTAATAGCAATTTTTATGTTTAAAATTCGCAAACTTCTATTTCCTTAATTTTGAATCGCAACTAAGAGACGCCACAACCATTACTTACTGCTGTAATACAAATATTAACCGACGACTAAAAGTGGTAGAGCCCGGACGAACAACATTTGTTGCATGAAGGCAAGCTCGACCGGTGAAATACCACGACCTCATAGAAGACAGGCGTGAAGTAGGAGATTATACTTCTGCGTTTTGTCTCATGAGTGAGGTGCAGGAGGCCCGATGTCAGTCCTCTTTCTTTCCATCGTTTTCTACAAATGATAGGATGGGTAGGGGAAGAGGGTTGGACGGGGTAAGGGATGAATAGGAGGAAATATCCAATACATCTTCAACTTATTTGTTTTTTTTTTGGATGCCTGTGGGTAGCGGTCACTTAACATCAGGTGAACCTTTGCCACCTTCTTCCATTAAAAAAAGGTCAATATGTAAGTTTTTATAGAATAACGGGGCAAACGAGGAGTGAGCTGCCTAATATATAAGTGATTAACGACGCCTATGAACATCCTCAACACCAGAGGAACTGCAGAGAAGTGTACCAAATAAAATAGTTATAACATTAAACGTTAAACTTTAATTCTGACATAAACTTTTCGTAATAGATCTATCAGAATCGAAAGAATTAATAGCTCACAATATAGCTAAGACCAAAAATGAATGAGAATAGTGTTGGAGTCCAGTGTCACTGGGTGTTGGTAATCCGATCATCTACACGCCGCTAAGCCATGCACTGAAATATTTATAGCTGCGATCTATACGCGTCCGCTCACATCGGACGGTGTCAGCTAAGTGAGTCAAGGTTCGAAGGTTGATGCCCCGATACAGTTAACGTTTAGAGAGTATATTAATAAAATAAAGTTAACACTTGAAGAGTAAATTAATAAAACCAATAGTATACGGTGTAACCTGATTATGAATTTCAAAAAGTTAAGTGTATTTACATTAGTAGTATTACATAAAAAGGGTATTTACATTCGGTTGTTTATTCTTATGTACATTGAAACAACAGAAACAAAACTATTATGTATCTATTCCTTCATTAAATAGAGCAACGTATACATAACTGCTTACATAGAAAGTAAATGTTCATAATGAGTGGTGTTGTTCTCCGCGTTATAATAAGCAAAGTTAGCGGCATTCATTAGTGAGGTGACGAGGGTGCGAGGCGGAGTGTTGGCCGATTGAGGTTGTAATATTAATGGGAGTTTGTTACTCGGAATGACACTACAGTACTAAGGGTGCGTCTGGCAACATTGAGAGCTGGTGATTAGATTAATAAATGTCCAATTTTCATATCCTATTGAATTCATTTAAATTAATTACGAAGTACAGTTGTGATGATGATTTTTGATTAATCAAACAATTATGCGCTAACAACCTAATGGTTAAGGGGGTTCGAATCCGGTATCCGACTATTGCCGTGAACCATGTCCTAGCACAAGCTTAAACTTAGCTATAAAATGAAAGAAATATTAGTAAATTATTATAGCGTTGTTGTGAGTTTTGGCACCCAATTTTACATGAAAAAAGGAATTAATTTTGTTGTACACTGAATCTTGACCTTCGAGAGGTCACATCCATTACTGATTTTTCAAAAGCTGATGAATGGATATCAAAGTATTGTTACATCAATATAACTATATAAACTGTAAAGGTATTGTGTTTATTATCTTCCAATACAATAATTTAGGTACGGTATTTTAGCCGAAAACAAATGCCGTGTGCAAAGCCAATTCGGATGTTCGGGTAAAGGAATTATTCGAACAAAACCAAACTATTAAATATCGATGGAAACTGGTATTCAGTTCAGTTCGATTATTCCCAGTAATTTCGATTCGTTTGCGGCACGCGACCGCTATTACCAGAATATTAACCTACATTAGTTATTTGGTACTCTTCGTTGGCCCATCAAGGATGTTTTAGTGTCTACTTACCGTGTGCTTAGTAAATTATACCTGAATAAAACATATCTCTCTTCAATTTATTTATCGCCTTTATTTCAGTTTCATCGGTAAGTTAATTAAGTATTTTTAACAAGTTTATCTAAGTTATTTGGGGTCAAGACTTAATATGATTTATTAGGAAATAAATCCTGCATTTGTTTTTCTATAAATAAAAGTTACTAAATTCAAAAGTTTTAATGTACATGTCTAAAGATGACGTCGTCGATCGGATTTAAAGTTTTTTTTTTTATAGAAAAAGGTGGCAAACAAGGAAGCGGTCCATCCGATATGTCACCGCTAGATCCAGCAACTCACTCATCAGACGAAACGCAGAATACTTCTTCATGCCAGTCTTCTGTGAGGTCCTGGCATATCACCGGTCGAGCCGGCCCACTCTTTTAATGAGTGTTGTTGTTGCGGACTCTACCACAGTTAAAAGATTATTTTGACTAACTTTAGAAGAGGTAACTACGTTGATTTCCAAACGTAACCTAACCAAAATTATATAATTATACCATCCTCAATTTATATCCATTTTTGATCCGTACTTATTTAACTAAATAAATTCGTCTATCTTTGGTTTGCCATTACACGATAAGGCAAATACAATCGAAGGTTTGTTTACAGCTTTGATCCTTTTACCTGTGCGACGTTGACGATACCTGTAAGGTAACAAACGGAGAAGGCCAGACGAACATCTCGCATTAGTTACGCTCGGGGCGACGTCTTTGCTCGCTTATGGGGAACACATAAAATGACGTTAGTTTTATACTTGTTTAGGAAAATATATCTTTATTTTCTAAGCAATAAAACAGAAAATAGAATGTAAATCCATAGTCGTTTCTAAGGTAAACAATGTTCTTTTCATGTGTCTTGTGGAAACGAAATTTTTGAAGATTGAATAAAATAATACAAGATTGTTTTTATTCTCTATACATTCGAAATGTGTTTTTTTAAGTCTATTTATCAAAAGGTATTGGGTTCGACAGAGCGCAACCCTTGAATCAAATACACAGTCACAAAATATATAAAAGGGACCAGTCTTGGTTATTTTTTAGCTCTTCTCCACGAGTAAACATTTTTTTAATAACGTAAAAACTTTTTCTACAAATATAAGTTATACTAACTACTCACAAGAAAACAGTCGTTATTTGCAGACAGTAACTATACCTGGAAACATAAAAAAGTAATTAAGAGCAAAATAAACAATTACAAAACTATTTTATAAAAAAGAAGCACTAAGCGTAATGTGTAAAAACAGCTTTAGTAAGCTAGAACTAACCTAGCCTTGCCTAGCTTGTAGCTTCGAAACTAAAAATGTAAAATCATATCATTTAGAACCCTTTTATTTTACCAATACATTTATTTCAGCCACTTCACTACTAAAAAAACGCCCCTTCAACCAGTAGTGTAGGCAGAGATTATGGATTCCCATTTTTCACGTTCCTGGCACACCTCTCTCGCTTCTTCTACATTCATACATCTACGCATACAACTAATAGTAGCCCAGTATTTAAATTATTATAAATTTGTTATGCCCTATTTACAATGTAAACCAAGTCGTTCGTAGACTCCCGACATTATAAAACAAAAGGTTAGCGTTTGGCATTCAGTTTGTCTGTAGTTTATTGCACCTTACTTCGCTAGCGTGGCAATGGTCTAATATCTTTCGATATAATATTGCCTCACAGTTAGTTATCTAGGACGCAATAAAAGTTCAGTCTTCAAGTACAGTCTGCAATATTACTAGCATTTTATTTATGGGTATATTATATTTAGTTAATTTACGATTCCCAGACCTTAATAAATGAAAATATACCTTATTTCATTGCAAGTTATGATTGTTGTAAACAAATGTCATTTACCATACATGGAGGCCATATCACTTTTTATAATTTCATCGGAAGTATTGTAATTTTGTGTTAGGAGGCACATCACTATAATTTAGGGTATTGACTACGAAGCACAAGGTCGTAGGATCGAATCCTCAATTTGCAGATACACCACAAAACGTAAAAAAAACAAAAAAAAATGAATTAAAAACATATTTTCTCATAAAATTATTTAAACTTTCGAGAGACATTTTTAAACTAATTGAATAAAGGCTTATCTCATGTTCAGTCCGGTGTGTGTATCGACTAGTTTCGATCTCGTCGGGAGCCCTTACTCAGGGTGGACGGGAATGGGATTAGTTCGCGGTGGAGGTCCATCTCGCAATAACTAATTAGTTTATTAAAATATTTTCTATTCTATTTCTTCTTACGTTATTATTCTATTTTCTTTCTCCCTCTCTCTACGCATAAGCGGCTCATCAACAGAAAACAATATCGCTGTTAAATGAGACGTGAGCGACAGCTTGAACATTCACCCTAACAAATTGGCCGGATAGCAATATGATTGATTTGCGTACCGACCCTTCACTTCGATATTACTTTCCGATATTAAACGTACATTTGAATTATATGAAAATCGAGTAAATGTTTCTTAAAGATTGTTCGTATTGTATAAATATATGTAAAAGTGAAGGAAGAGCAAAATGGTGGTTTTATAGCATATATTGATTATACGTACGTAGATAAAAATAAAGTAAAAACGTTGAGAAAATATTTTACTGATACCGGGTAGCATGCCGTCACGTCTTAACTAAAAACTTGGAAACAGTCTCTAAGCTCTCGTCCATTAAAAATGTAACTCATGGCGAAACAAAGTTTAAGTGAGGAAATTTCTTTACAACGCATTACCGTCGTACAAACAGCGTACTATTAAAAAGAACACCGCAGCGAGTATCTAAAATGTAAACCGATGTAAAATGGTGATTGGTCATGACAATTATTGTAACAGGAAGGTGGGCAAAAGACCGCGGCTAACTTGGTATTAATCAATTACCTTTATCTAGAGGTATATGCAAGGAACAGAAAACTTGCAGGCTTATTTCAAATCTTTATGTTGCAAGGGATATAAAGAAAAGAACATCTCACTCATCTTAAAGTTCACAGACAAATCACTACCTCTTCAGGAAAAGTGTGGCTTGAAAGTTGATGTTGTGACTAGAATTGAGAAAGGTATGCCTCGGTTGTTCGGGCATGTTGAAAGGACGAATTAAGAGAGAATAACGAAACAAATTTATGTTGCAAAAGTGGGTGGCAGTGTTGGTAGGGGACTCCCTAGGAGAACTTATATCGATCAGATTAGTAGCATACTAAAAATGGGCGATATAAGGAGCACCCATAACCGACGAGCATGCATGCGAAGATGTATGAATGTAGAAGAAGCGAGAGAGGTGTGCCGGAATCGCGTCTAATGGAAATCCATGATGAGCCTACCCCTCTGGGTTACGTGAGCGCATATTTATTTATTTCTTCAAGTCGGTGTTTTGTACGGTCGTGGTATTTCCCAGGTAGAGTTTACCTCTACCATTGTTCCAAATTTATCAACTTTGGACGATTTTAGTTTATCTCCACAAAAGCATCGGATAAAGTTCAGCACAGTCGCGGGAAGGCGTAATTGTGAATTTTAATTTAAGTTTAAAAGCTCTGTTTGCGGATGCAGATCAGTTTGGTTCGTTAAATGCTAATGCGAGCGATCTCACAGTTTTCATCTCCGAATGAGGGTTTTTTAATTTTATTTCTCGAAATTTAGGTTAAGCAATTAGTATACAAAAAAATGGACTCCGAATATAATTTTTCTTCTTCGCAAACACACGAACAAAGAAAACTTCTGTATGATTTTATTATTCATAATTATGTGTATAATTTTTAGTAGTATGTTTTATTTTAAAGCTATTGGAGTTAAGTGAAACAACATTCCAATAAAGTATGAACAAGATATTTCATATTAATGTCAACTATAGATATCACTTCAAAATGATTTGTTTTTCAAACTATCCTCTTCTTCTAAGCTCTCAAATCATTTTTATCGAGTAAATTAATATAAATATTGTCTGACGTGAATGATTTGCTAGAATAATAAAATAACCAGCACACAGACAGTCAAGTTGCAAAACAATCGTAGCGTTATTATAAAAATCCAGTTGTTTTTTGTAACGACCGCTGCAAACATCATCAGAACTGCACTCAGCGCTCATCGCTTTATACCGTTACAGTAAACCGTCGATCTGAACTAAGTGCTCTTCGCTTTGCAGAATAAATATTTTGCAAAGGAGTTCATTTAAATTAAATGCACTCATGTTATATTTTGTATTACATTTTATGGTGATAATATTTTTAATTGCGAATTCCAGCAGAACGTCATCTGAACCCAACAGAGTACGAATAAAGATTGCTGACCCAATCGCTGACCTTTTTTACCAGTATTATAATGAAATAGTTAAATAAAATGTACAGTAAACGTAACTTTTTATTTAAATACAAGGTACAAACGAGCAAGCGGATCACCCAATATCAAGTGAACGCCATCCATAGACATCTGCAATACGCTAATGAGTTGCAGATGCCTACCTTTATGGACAGAGGAGGGAATAAACAGAACGCAGAATTATTTACTTCACGCCTGTCCTCTGTGAGGTCGTGGTATTTCACCTGTCAACTCGACCCATTCGTGCAAAAGATGTTGTTGCGGCCTCTACCACTGTTAAACTGCTTTGTCTACCCCCCTGGATTACGGACGTGAGCGCATATTAAGTAAAATAAAATACGTAAAACAAAGACAGATCGATAAAATATCGTATAAAGCTTTACCTTCCTGTATTACGAAGTACAAAGCCGACTGACATCGACACAAAGGCGCGCTCGCACGATATACTTTTAACAAAAATGCCTGTATCGTAAATGTTAAAAGATCCCAACAATGGCGGCATTGTGCCTGTCGTGATTTGTCACGTCCACTGAATTATTTTAAGTATTACTCTTTCCATCTACAGACATACAATGGAACAAATCTACAGTAATAAACGGTACGTGTTCCCGTGACGAACGATTTTCTATATCGTATCAGAGATCTTATTGTCCGTTGTTAAACTTCTCTTTATTCAATGTCTTTATATCAATAGAGTTCTCTTCTTATCTCTCCGCATTGGTATTGTCTACAGACAAATGAGAAAGAGATTCAACGCGATACTAAGATAAAAACTCCTACGTGCAAATATTATCAAAAACCGGTGGAATGTCATTGGCAGCCAAAAATTACGACTTATCACTTCGTCACGGCTCCAGCACTCCTCTCTATCCTCTTTGTCCATAAATACTCTTTGGTTAGTTAATATAGTGTTTCGATAGGATGGAGGGAGGATTTATGGAATTTAAAATATCAACTAATTTTGAAAAATTAAACAAAACACACTACTATTAAAACTCTGTTTTTTTTCTCTTTCGCGCCTGTTTCGAGTTTTCACTTATGTCGACAGTCCAGTCGACATAAGTGAAAACTCGAAACAGGCGCGACAATAGTTCTAAATTATATAAGTAATAAAAAATAAATCCCTGTAAACTTTAACTATTAAAAATACTTTTACAATATTCAACATTGAATACAAGAAAAATAAATGAAAAACCGTTTCAAATTCAAAAAAGCTTGTTGCATGTTTTTCACGCGAAGCTATAACATTTTCCTCTACCAGATATCGTCTAACGCGGCTAAGCAAGTTTTCACTTTTAAAAAAAACTAAAAATTTGACCACAGAGATAAGATGCGTATAGTTCGTTTCTCCCACTACCGGTAGTTAAGTGTCAAGTTTCACCAACCACTCAGCAACCACAGACAAGCTACGACGGTAAGAATCGTCGCCAACAGATCTCTTCACTTCAGTGAAGCCATATTTTTCATCTCATATTCCATTCGTAAAAGCACTTGTGATGAGATTATCACTGTGTGTGCTATGAATACAAAAAACTCAATTTATCACCATTCTATTTTACTATCTATCGTGATTGATAAATTAAACGCAGTAATACCGAGAAATCTACTTCAAATTTAAAATGGTACTAATAACTAAACGAAATAAGACTTAAATCAGTTAATAAATAAAAAAATACAGGCGAATTGAGCACAGGAGGTTTTTTTCTTTGTAGTCGGTTAGTGATTCATGGATATCAAAAGTCGATAAGTAATAATTTAGAAATACAAACATAATAATATAAAACAGAAATATTTGGATGATAATGCAATCATTTATCTACATTTTCGTTCGTAAATAGAAGCAAAAAAAATCTATTTGAATTTGTATTCCCATTTCATGAAATGAAATGTAAACAAGCTCGTCTGGTATCGGACTGTAATTTGCTAAGCCAATAAACTGCTGCTGAAATATAAACTAGATTGGTTCCGTTGAATGGAATAAATGTTAAAGCATGGCCGTTTATACTGGCATTTAAATATATCAATTCAATTTCATTTTATAATGGAAGAATAATAACTTGGTTGTCAGTAATCTGAATTTGTACAATTTTTAAACACAAAAACACAGACCTTTTGCTCTGTTTCATACATAATCATAACTAGGACATAGGTTTTTCCTAACGCGTTCTATCATTAGGTTCACTAGGAAGTCCATCTGGATAATTTCGCCTTACATTTATTACAATTAAACAGTGTAGTATTTTAGATTCTTTTCTCTCCCAAGGGATATTCAAGAAAATCTAAAGTTTGGCATCCCTTGAAAAACACGATAAAATTATTTTATTTCTTCTTAGTACTTCTATTAAGTTCAGTTCTAGAAAATATCATTTTCAAAAATCAAAAAGATTTAACGTATTTTAGAGAATTTTTGAAATATACAGTTGTCGTAATACGTTCGAGATTTGAAAGCATGAAAACTTTTATACGGACAAAAAGGTTGTGAGAGCGGCCGCCATTTCTGAGAGATGCAGAGCGGATGAAAGGCATTTCTCTGATATTAGCTCACGGCCGCATTCAGCTTTCCGATATTAAAATCAGGATGCTTCGTGTAAAAA
>JWHW01035449.1:268560-280253 GCA_000931545.1 Papilio glaucus | reverse complement strand
TACCACTATAACTTGAAATCCAGTCACAAAAATCTAGAGTCGATTTGTTGGAATAATCTGCTTTCTCATTTGTCTATAATTTGCACTGATAGCTATCAACATGGCCCTATTTTTTTACTAAGACTATATTCATGTAACATCCGTAATAGTACGCGCCAGCTATTTTTTGAACTCAATACTATTGTTTACTAAACACCCACCTTTCGTTCAGGTCCCCTTATGGTTATAACACAGAGAGTGACATCACTAGCGTATCTTCTACAAGATAATCTACTTAAAAAAGAAATCAACTGCAACAACGCGAAGGGCGATGGGCCGGCGGCCAAGGTGGATAAGATACCGTCCCCCCTGGAATACTTCGCGTACACGCTCGCCTTCCAGACGCTCATGTGCGGCCCCGTCGTGTTTTACTCCGATTATATTAAATTTATTGAAAGTGCTCGAGTCGACGGGGTAAATATACAAAATATTGTTTTTTTTTTTTATGGAGAAGCCGTCAAACGAACGAACGATTCACCTTTATATTAGGTAATCACGGTAACATCTTTTATTTATAAAAAACAAACTAATGCTTGACCTGCCTACTTACTTGCCTTATCCAACCTGATGTTAAGTTACAATATGGTCGAAAGATACGTACGCACCAGTTCAGCATTAGTTTCATTCTTTTATTAAAGCAGTCATGTGAAACGGAAAACCTGACGCCGTTAACTTTTTTCAATCCTTTGCTGTATGCAAAATAAACGAAGATTAAAATCGCTTCGTTCGAATGCGAGATACGTCAACAACAAAAACAAAGACTCCGTATGTCTATAAGTACGAGAGTGGAATGAAAATGGGGCATCCGGATCAATCAAAAGAGTAACGGAGCCAGCCAACCTATTATTAATATATGAGAAAAAAAACGCTTAATATAGGTCTACATGCAAATATATTATTTATAATATTAATTAAAAACTATCAGTATCGTAATAAATTTTATAATGGCTTTGAATATTGATACTAAAATCCATACCAGTCACGGACAAGACAGACAATCGCGTATAGCAACTATGAACGGCAAAATAGACATCTTGAACCATTTATAGTGTCAAAAACTATTTAAATATACATTTTTATACATACATTTGTGTTTTGTAAATTCAGGTTATGAAAGACAAATCAAATCAATCCGAGCCTTCACCGCGTCGCGCCGTTCTGTACAAAGTGGTGGGGTCGGTCGCCGCGGCCGTGCTCTACCTCACCCTCGCCCAGAAGTACCCACTCACCGTCCTGGAAGGTATATCTATTGCTATATCTAAACAACACTATATTATACTTGAGGTATTACCGGGTGGGACCCGTGGAGAAACCCATCTCACGTGCTAAGAGTTTTAGGGGAAGAAAAGTACTACCCATAGGCATCTGCAACGAGCAAATGAGTCGCAGAAGCGTTGCCTTTAATGGATCAAGGAGACAGGAAAAAGGATATTTTCTTATCCTATTCATCCCCTCGCCGTCCAATCCTCTTCCCCTTCCCGACATATCCTTATACGGAAAGAATGGAAAAGCGAAAGGACTGAAATTGGGCCTCCGGCCTGTCTTCTGTGAGGGCGTGGTATTTTACCGGTAGAGCCGGCCCATTCGTGCAACAGATGTTGCGGGCCTCAGCCTACGACTGTTAAAAGTTTATTTTGTATAAGGAAAACATTTCTTTGTTCCAGAACTAACGGACCCTACATCAGAGGTGTCGCGATCGTGGTCCGCAGTGTATTTGCTGTGGTACGCGTACCTGTCCACGCTTGTGGTGCGGTGCAAATACTACCACGCGTGGCTGCTCTCCGAGGCCATCTGCAACAATTCCGGCATGGGCTTCAACGGCTACGACGCCGACGGCACGCCCAAATGGGACAAAATGTCCAATATTGATGTCTTCGGATTTGAGGTAAGAATCTGATAAATGATATTTTTAATATAAAAACTGTTACATATATGTACCAAATTAGTGACATTCTGAAAAAAGACGGTTTTTAGAGTACCCGTATCTTACAAGCATATTTGTGTAGATGTATGGACGTAGACGAAGCGAGAGTTGTTCTAGGACCGTGCCAAATGGCAATTCCTAATCTCTGCCTACGCCTCAGGGTTACGGGCGTGAGTGTTTTTAATTAAAAAAGATGTGTTTTTGTGACCACCAGTTCGCAGGTAACTTCCGAACGGCGGTGGCGAGCTGGAACCGCAACACGAACACATGGCTGCGCAGCGTGGCGTACGCGCGCGGTGAAGCGGGTACGGCACGAGTCTACGCGCTCTCTGCGGTTTGGCACGGCTTCCACCCCGGTTACTACCTCACGTTTTTCGCCGGAGGACTCTTCACAGTCGCCGCTAAGAAGGTAACTATTACATAATAAGTCACGCTGTGTTTCCGTCTTTCATTTTTATAGAAGTAGTTAAACGAGCAGGCGGTTACATAATCCGGAACAATTACAAATACGTTACAATTGCGTTGCGTGCCTTTATTAAGAGCGATGTTATACGAAGTGCAGCGCCACAGCGCCAACGCAACATAACTCACTATTTTTTATACCAGCAAAGTTCAACTCTATTGTTATTCAAAGACTGACTGGGCGAAGCTGCGTCGTGGCAGAACTGTGCGGTGTTTGATCACCGGATTCGGTCTTGTTTTTAGTTGGCACACTGTCCGACGAAATCATAGCGGTGAGACGGCGCAACGCCCGTGTGTCATCTCCAAGGAGTAGGTATAGGGTATTGGATATTATTATTATGGGTTAATATATCTGTAACTTTTTACAAATAATTAAGAACTAACGATTGACCACAAGCCCACCTGATGTTAAGTAGTGATGTGATCGAAGGATGGTAAGCATTAGTTTATCTACTCTTGTCTTTCCGGTGAGCTAATGTCTGTATTGAAGACAAACAGCTTCTCTGCTAGACATACAGATCTTTTACATTTGGCGCCACTTTTATCTTGTTCTCGAATCCAAATATATCTTATAGGTTGTTAGGCTAATAACCAGTTATAATATCGCGGTGTATTCTTTTATATTCAATTAACTATTAACTTCATAAAAAAATAGAATTACATTTTTAACGCCACGCGCCGTATTTTCCCTTTTCATATTCTGTTTAAAGGTGCGCGCCGTTATTCGTCCGATGTTCTTGGACAGCAGACCTAAAAAGTTCTTCTACGATTCTCTGACGTTTATAACGACCCGTGTAGCCATGACCTATGCCACGGTGCCTTTCGTTCTGCTGCATCTTACGCCGAGCCTTGCATTTTATGGGTAAGAGAGTATATTATAACATTATTTTAATATCTTACTGCAAAGATTAAAAGCGTGGTAAACTCACAACGTTATAAACGAAATAGGCCTTAGTCAAAAGTAGGTTTAAATAAGTAATCTCTACCTTTGGCCTCGGTATTTTAATGGAGAACAATCAGAAGATATAGTGATACAATTTTATCTGACCCGGGGACCAAAAGTCGAACTAAAGTAGCCATCTTGATATCTCAGTTTGATGTTAGTCATCTCAGAATTTGAAAATAAATAAAATAAACTGAAAATCTTTTTATTAGGTGGGAAACATTTTATTATAAAAATTTCACATTTTACGCAACACACATAAACTAAGTATATTTAGCAAAACTAATAAATGAATGATAGCGCCGCTGTTAGCGAGCGAGATAAGTTTATGGTACTATTAGGGTGTCACACAATCACTAAAAACTGAAGGTTATTAGCGGCTAAGGTATTCATGTTAAAAATGTTTTTTTTATAATTTCAGGAAATTTTACTACTCCTTACATTTCATCGCACTGGGTGCGCTATTACTGCCCAGTAGACCTCGCAGCACGTCTACTAGTACATCGACACATGAACTTCTACAGACGTATTCCAAAGGTAACAAGGATATCAAGGACAGTAACGGTGACCTCTATGGTAAACTAAAAGTATCCTAAGGAAACAGACTATTTGCTCTTAATACTTCGTAATAATCTTTTATTCCTGTATTGAAGCATTAACATATCAACGACATGTTTAAATATATCACTAACATTTGCAGATGAAGTTGCATTTATTTATAAAATTAAATAACAAATATTAATTATTTTTTGTATAATGGACAAGTTGTAATGTATTATGTTAACTTTGATCGATATAAATATGATAGTTGCTTTATGGAATATGTATTAATTACCCAGATATTTGGACCAATATTCCTTCTACATCTGAACTTTGAGCGCTGATTGGTCAAAACTTGAAACCTGCTTTTTGATTCTTTGCCTGTCGCCTGTCATTCGCGAAACGTAAACAAATAAATGGCATTTCATTTTCGTAGCATTAGTAACTACAATTATACACACAATTAAATTGTTACAAAACTAAAATCACACAAGTTATTTATTTTCCAACAGGTTTTGGGGCAGTAAAAAATAAAGAATCAAAAAATTATTACCTTTATCAACTGGATATAGACGTCACAAACAATATTACACAGGTTTCTATACACTAAAATGATTTACAAAAAAACATATTGTTGACTCCACTAATAATTATATTTCACTGTTTTCAACTGCCAAAATAAATAACAGGTTCAATACAGTTCAATTCAGGAGTTCATTATATAAATGTAATCAATAATTTTAGTTATTAATGTTACGAAAATAACATCACAAGGACATTTTGTTTGTGTACGTTTAGCAACAGCTTGCCAGCAAAAGAAAAGTGGCGCGAGATACGTACGAGTTTGGACCAATCGGTGCGCACGTTTTTTCGTTTTGACGAACGACATTTTATCATATTCACAATATGCGTGCCCCATTAGAAAGTAACTGGAAATGAAACGTACATATTTTCTACACAAATAGAACCATCAACCCTCAACAAGAAATATTTTTATAAACAAAATTACTCATTAAAAAAACTTTTTTAAAAATCTCATGTTAACACAATAAAAAGTATTTTTAATTTTAATGTTTAAAAAAAGTTGAAAGATGTTTTGTTTAAAGAAATAATTTTTATATTTTTATTTAATGTTTAATGTATTGAAGAATAAAATACTGTTTTTTTTTAATTTATTTTCTATTTCATTAAACATAATTATATTACTGTTTAATTTAATGTAAATATATTCACAAATAAACCGATTCTAACAATGTTAAGATTGTAGATTTTAGTTTATTTAAAAAAAAATAGTATATAATTTCATAAGTTTTACAGGATTTATAAAAAAAATATTTTCGATAAATTTATATATGAAAAAAAAAAACAATTTATTAAATTGTAAAATGACATGAAAAATATCTTATACTTTATTTATACCTTCTATATTATTAACATCATTAACTTCCGAAAATATAGAGCTTTATGATGGGAAAACACAAAGCAAGATTTGAGTCCACTGTATTCAATGTTCTTCGATATGAAGTATTTATATTCCGAAGCTGCTGGCTTATGAAAAAATCACAGACAGCAAAGTTGCTGTAAAATAACAATTGACACTTGTTGTTTCACATCAGATAACTTAGAGATTGTGGAGCATATTAGTGCTGTGAAGGCGTCCAGGCAGTCGTACCATTATTACATCTTTGCTTCTTTTAGAATATGGATGTAGTCTATGAAAAACATTTGTGACATATTACGTATATTATTTAACTGAGGAGTATAGTCTTCATTTATAGATGTATTTAGCATTTACTACAAAATTTGAAAGAAATTTTATATTTTATAAATAATGATTCATGTATTCTTTATTTGGTTACATGATTAAACATAGATTCTTATCCTTTTCTAATAAGAAAAGAATGGGAGGATTTTACGAGGGAGCTAGGTAGAAAAAAGAAATAGGCCTATTTCTTTTTATACTCTCCTCGACCCATTAAATGTAGACAACACATCTGCAACTGATTACCTTGTTGCAGATGCCCATGGGTAATGGCCACTTAATATAGGGTAAACCACTTGTATGTCTTCCACCTTCTACTATAATAATATCTGATGCAAGTTGTTTTAATACTTGACATATATTTGTTATAAATTGGTGTTTTTTTAATACTGATTAAAAAAAGTATTACCGAATACTGATGGAAATGTACAAATGATATGTATATGTTGTAGTATACATATTTAATATGATGGAAAATTGTATAGTTGATAATTTGTTGCAATATTGCTACAAAATTTAATATATAAATTTATATATTACAGTTGCCAACTGGATGAGCCAGTGTATTTACCTCAGTATGACATTGCAACTATTTTATATTTGTTGAATGGTTATAATAAAGTATTTTAATACAATAATTTTAATATTATTTTTTATTTTACACCTAATCCTACTATTCTTATCTATCAAATTTCAAATGCAATAAGTTAAGTGATTAACGTTTTGAAGAATCTTTAATTGTTAAAAAAGATTTTCTGATGCAACACAAAACACCAGGTACATCATTAGTTTCTTGGAGTTTTCTTTGTAGATCTTTGAAGTTTTTTAATGTTGGATTTGAACTGAGCACTGAAAGACATAAAATAATGTTACAAAAAATGGTGCAGCAACAACTGAGAAGCAAATGTGAGGGCAAATTGAATACCATACAATTAAAATGCCCATTGATATTCTCAAACATATTCAGAAATGGTGTTATGTTAAATCAGGGTATTATGTTTTGTTGCAGGTATATTGGGAAAAAGTGTTGTTTATAAATAAGTATGGTATTCACTTTGTGTCCATCTGACTTGTGTCAGATAGTTTGGAAGAGACAAATTAGAAAGCATACCGTTTGTAATATATAAATAATAAATATACGCTCATGTCCATAACCCAGAGAGGTAGGCAGAGATTATGGATTTCCATTTGGTGCAATCCTGGCACACCTCTCTCGCTTCTACATCCATACATCAATGCATACAACCTTGTCCATTGCAGGTACTCCTTATATCACCCTTCTTTAATATGTTACCAGTCTGATCAATATAAGTTTTCCTAGGACGTCCCCTACCAATGCTGCCACTAACTTTTGCAACATGAATTTGTTTCATTACTCTCCCTTCATTAATTGTTTCAATATACTGTTTGTAATATTTAATCAAAATTCACTTGTTAAGTAGGCAATTTAGAATATCATACATAAGTATGTTAAATAAATATAACTATAAGCAAACAAAGATATATCATCTAATAAACTTTCATATAGCATAATGCTGTTTGGCTAATGTCACTTCTCTGAAAGTAATAAAAAAAATGTAATTTCAATAAAATGTGATATCTTACATTCATATTTGCTTTTGCTGATGTTTCTTAATAACCGGACACTGTAGTTTTCCGAATCTTTTCTTGCTTCATTAAAAAATTGCACAAATATTGTGTGGGTATCATTTTTTTTTGATTCAATCGTGAAGTACATTCTTAGGAATTTCTTATAATATTTTTTAGCCATCAAAAACGCTTCATGTTTCTCTTTTATTTCTTGAAACAACAGTTTCTGATCTGAAAAAAGAAAATTATAAATATAGTTGAACACAAATATTTTTTTATTTGTGTTCAGGACACCCACTTTTAATAACATTTTATGTGCACAAAATGTTTGATATGATAGTTGTAATAATGGTAGAAAATAACTTTATTTCGCGCACTGAATGTATACAATTTATTTATTTTTTCTCACACTGAAAACTATTCCATGGCCAATCTTCGTCTTATATTGTCAAATATTTTGTTACGAAGCATTCAACGAATTTGTGAATAGTCAAACAATAAATAAAGGAAATAGTCCATTATAAAACAGCTTAACAACCTTGTTTAAAAGTTTCATATTGTCCTTGTTGATGCTGAAGTTCTTTGAGTTTTATATCAATTTTTTGTTTTAAAATCTTATTATTTTCAATAAGGTCTCTTAAATCATCATCACTTTTCTGTGTAACATCTCTCATGGCATGATTTTCTATTTTGAAGCTATTTTCAAATGTTTTCAATGCACACTCTTGAAAGTTAATCATTATTATTTCAAAATTTGAAAAATTACTTTTCTCGATATCAATCATATCGAATTCATAATTCCAATTTCCTTCAACTGTAGACATTTTGGAACAACTTTGGAAATAATACCTCTAAAACTATTATATTCAAGTCCAATTGGTTTGTTTCACATTGAATTGAATATTTGAAATTTAACGACTCCACTACAATCCAAACTAAGATTGACAGCTGCAAATTGACAGAATTTGATAGAACTGTTGTTGTTTTTATTCGCTTGAGAGAGCAGGCAAGGGAACAAAGCCATACAGCCTTGATAGAACTGGAACTGACAACCAAACCAAAGAGTATATAGTTACCGATCGATTCTTCGTCAGCTAAAAGGGATTATATAAACGGACAGCAAATTGGGATCTAATTCTAAACTGAGATTTTAAAATTGCTGGCGTAGGGTTAGGTAACATTGTGTAACGATCTGAAAATTAAATGACAAACGAAGTCATTTGTTTAGAAAGTAAATTATTCTATAATTCAATATTCTCTTGAGTTGGTAACAGTATCTTTGGTATATCTGTACTGATCTAGGTGTCTTTGCTAACTTCTGTATTCTATTCATTCGTCTGAGGAAAAAAATATTTTGGAAATTGTAATAGTCGAATTTAGGAAGAAATAATATTTCCCTTTAATATATCGCTATCATATTTACTATGCTAAGAAAGAACATTTCAAAACAAAAATATATTACTTATACTTGACCTTTCAACTACACGGAAGCAATAATGGTACGTAACGTTATAAAACTCAATATTTATAACAATATATTATTTTTATGACGAATTATTATAAAATGTTCGTTATTTACAGGTTGCAAATACTACTTTACAAATAATATTTTCGAAAATATTTTTTTGATCACTATGTTTCATAGCATTTCTGGAAAAGTGTACAAATTAAATTGTACTTGTGCAGTGCACAAAGGGTTTATGTGTTGGAGGAGTGTGTGTCACATTTTGTCCAATGGGCCATTGTCTAAGTTGCTTCAAAGACCAAACCAATACTGATATAGTTACCACTCAAAGAAAGAAAGATGGTGAGTTTAACTCAATGTTTTTGTGTTAATTGTATTTATACAGCCTCCCTCCGTACAAATAAAACAAATTTAAGTACTTATTGATTAATATCATAAATAGCCATATCGCCAAAGGTATAGGATCCTCACATTAGAAGTGCTATTCAAGGTTTATCAGGGGTCAGCAAGTAGTTTTTTGTGAGACATACATATAAACTGCTAACTCTTCCTCCTGATACTGTCGAATTTTTTTATCGAGGTCCAGAAAAAGAAGTACTTTCAAATGTATGGAAAAAGGGCTTTTATGGAATATATGTATAACATACATAGCAAATACATGTTATTTAAATTATAAGTATATTTAACAATATTTGGTGGTCTGAGTTCAACCTTCCATAGTCTGCTTGTTACTTCTGGTTTAAATAGGGACTATGATAATTGTAACATAAAAATAGGTAACATCATATTTCTCATGTTTTTTATTCGGTATATATTGTTTACAGTTCTTAATTTACTTTTAAAAATGTATACAAAAAAGAGTAAGAGGTGTTGCGGGACACCTGTATAGGAACTATCTTACTTTCAGTATTCATTATATGTATAACAAGCATTGAAAGAATGATAGCACAATTCTATTTTGGTATAAAAAACACAGGCAGTCATAACCCTGGATTTCCACTGGCGTATAAACTTGTTGCGATATAAGGTTTCTCTCTATCTTTAATAACTTAGATGAAAATCAGTGTAAGCCCATGGTAAGGACTGCAACTAAAGTTAAAACTCAAAACAGGTGGTGGGAAGGTGCAACATTAGTAAAAAAATAAAAAAAATTATCAACAAAAATAAACCCTTGTATCTAAACAATAAAATACAAGGAAAATAAATGAAAAAAAGTTTGTCTAAATTGCTTCAAATTCAAATCAGCATGTTGCTGATACATGTTGAGTGTGTTCAAAAGAACCTATAGGATTTTTTGTTACCAAATATCTAACTTGGCTGAAGAAGGTTATACTTCAAAGATCAAGTTTATGTTTATCAAATTATAAAAATAGATATTTTATTACTAATTAGTATCATAAAGATATAAACAAACCATAAACTTAATTAGTTTACTATCTCAAATAACATTCCCTTCTAAAACAGATTTATATTGCAATTTTTATTTACTTTAAAATGGTTGCATTTCAGAGATGACTGAGATTGTGACTACAAATCAAGTGCCTACCGTCATGGTTTCGGACTATCCCCAAGAAGAACCATTGCTTCACAACAATCAAAATAACATTAATTCTCAAAAAAATATGCAGAATGCAAATACTGTAAATTCATTTAGTGAGCACTGCGCAGGAGAATTGATAATTATACAAAAATCACAGTCAAATTCAGATAAGATTTTAAAGCCATTTTATCAGAAACTGCCTTCTTTACCAAGAACTATGTCTTCTATCAGTTCAAATGAATCTAGAATATCTGAAAATAAAATTAATCAATTGTTTGACTTGTACAAGGATTCTTTGGAAGATGCAATATTGGCTGAAGGAATTGAAAATCTTTGCAATGACTTGCAGTTGAATCCGGATGATTTTAAAGTGTTAGTGCTTGCTTGGAAGTTAAATGCTAGTCAAATGTGTAGATTTACACGGCAGGAATTTGTGCAAGGCTTGAAAAACCTTAAAACTGATTCCATCAAAGGTGTACAAACTAAGTTAAATGAAATAACACCAGATTTGACAAGAGATTCTGAGAATTTCAAAGATTTATACAGATTTACTTTCAAATTTGGCTTAGATGTCAGCATAGGACAAAGAATATTACCGGCTGACATTGCTATCTTATTATGGCGATTAGTATTCACAAACAATGAACCACCTATACTTGATAAATGGTTAAAGTATCTTGAAAAAAACCCTCACATCAGAGGCATTCCTAAAGACACCTGGTACATGTTCTTAAACTTCTGTGACTATATTGGAGACGACCTCAGCAGTTATGATGATACAGAGGCGTGGCCCAGTTTGTTTGACGACTTTGTAGAGTATGAAAATGATCAAATGAATCAAAATGTATCCAAAAGTGACATGAAAATGCAGGATTAAAAATCAATGTTTGCCAAATTTTAGCTACAGTAGGTACTTAATAAATGGATATTGAGACTGATAATCTGTTAATGAATGTTTGAGATCAGCTCCATTTAGGAGGTTTGTTACTGATAAGTGATATGTATGACTCAAAATGTGACTGGACGCGCTGTGGTAATGCAAGAGATGTCAATGTGTAAATATTATGTTATATTTTGTAACGAATGATTTGTACAACAATATTATGCCTACATATGTTTTAGTCATAAATTTATTGATGACATTCCAGAGATGGAATAAGCTGAATCTATATATTTTTTGTTCTGTTCTACAAATGTTTTGCTTATATACATTGAATAACCTATTTCTTACATAATCCACTTATATTCTTTATCTTTTAAATTCCTAAAGCCTAAACTTGCACCATCCAAAATGCCTGCTAAACGTAATACAAATAAATTAATGAGGATTTTATTAAAAACTTTAAAACTTAAACTTTTATCTTCATTTGTTAGCCTTAATTAATTACAGAGAATTTTGTGTGTATTTCATGCTACATTCCATGTTTT
>JWHW01035449.1:257110-268427 GCA_000931545.1 Papilio glaucus | reverse complement strand
TCACGCCTGTTTTCTGTGAGGTCGTGGTCTTCACCGGTCGAGCCGGCCCATTCGTGCAACAGATGTTGTTGCGGGCTCTACCACTGTTATCTATTTTATTACTAGACAGTTCATAATCTTGTCAGAGTTAAAATGGAAGTTAATTATAGGTTAGGTTGGACAACAAAGAAAAAAGTATATGTGCCAGCTTCGACGCACGACTGGAGTTTACTCTTTACGACCGATTATTAAATACATAGATAAATAGATGCCCCCATCTATTTATCTATGTATATTTTACAATAAAATTATCAAAATACATAATATAGCCATTAAAATATAGAAAATAAAAAGTAAACATTGATATAGTTTTGTAGGCGCTATACTGTACATATACACTCGTATATGTCAAGGTTATGATTAATTGAAAATTATTACTAATTTCCGAACATAATAATTACCGTTGTATCGTGATAGTCGTGGTAAAAGTAAAATAAAAAACAGGTAGGACTACCGACAGAAATGAAACATCGAAACTTCTAATTTATGAATTGTATGCAAGAAAGATTTTTTTTTTATCCTGACGGCAGAACACATTCAAAAACTACCTTGTCTGCTAGATATCCATTTTGATGGAATAGTCCAGAAAAATATAATAAAAATCTTAAACTAAAAAGTTTAAGATTTCAAATTGACAAAAAAAAATCCGTTCAAATACCACTTGGTCTCCGAGATATCGATTTTGAAAAGTTCAGTATCTAAAAATAAAGATGGCGGGTCATTTTTCAAATTCTGATAAACAAAACACATTCAGACAGAAAGCACTCGGTCTCACAGATACCGATTTGGAAGGCAATCGGTCCAGCAATTGAAAAGTTCAAGATGGCGGTTATTTTTTCGAATTCTGGTAACAAAACCTAAACACGCATCGCACCGTGACGGACCAGTCACATAAAATGTGACAATTTTTTTCAAGATCTGAAAATGAGAAGATTTTTTTTATAAGATTTCTACTATTCGTTGATATAAAAGTTTAGTAAGTATTAGCGATGATGAGAGACCTGATATTAAGTGACCGCTACCCATATTAACCTGCAACCTTTGATGTGTTGCCTACCTTTAATGGACAGAGTAGATGATAACCAGAAAAAAAGGATTTTTCCTATCCATCCCTTCCCTTCCTCCGTCAATTTGTCATCTCCTTTCCACTTTTTCCTTGTTAGAGGCTTGTAAGGACTAGGATTAGCCCTGCGGCACTTAACACGTCAGAAGAAACTCAGAATAATTCTGTCACGCCTCTTCTGTGATGTGGTATTTCACCGGTCGAGCCGGCCCATTCGTGCAACAAATGTTGTGGGGTTTACCTCAATTTAAATGATTACTTTATTATTCGTAATAGACACATTTTGAAAAGTTCTTGAATACGTTTGACAAAAATCTCTACAAACGTACAGAACCTACAGAACGTGTAAAAACACAATCTGTAACATTGTCAGTAATATAGAACGGTACTGAGTATCTAGACAAGGAAAAGTATTTTTTTTAAATAATTTGATTTTCTATACCGAACCTATTTTATTACTTTCACGAATTATAGTTAGTAATTTAGATGTCTTTTATGGTAATTGAAAAACGATGTATCATTTTACCATTTCACATCAGTGATACTACTAATTTTCGGAGATGTCGTTGCTGGTAACCTTATTGACGGTTCTTACAGCTTCATCTGATACAGGGCTCGCGATCCGAGTGATCTTGAGCTAAAAGTAAAAAGTTCTAGGTCCCTAATGTAATCTAGGGGCCTAGTTGCTGGATTTAGCAGCTATCGGTGTGTCACATCAGTGATATGGTTCATATTCACACTGCCGAAAATCGTCGTCGTCGGTTACGTCACGATAATGACAGAATATTGAAGTTTCGAACATAATGTACTTTTCTCACTTTTACAAAATGTCGGTGTGTGTGAATAGACAGAGCCATATAGATAGTTTTGCTGGTACGAACATCATATTTGTGTAATCAAAATGTATATGCAACTTGGGGCAAATCTTCTAATAATCCTAAATCAATGGTCCACACACAACAGTTTGTCAAAAATATATATCATTTGCTGATCTAGCATCGTCTAACTGCTTATATATATAAGAATATTTGGTCTTCAAAAATTGTGTTTACTAAGGAAATGAAATACAGTTTGCAGTTTTAATAAAACTTTATTTTATTTTAAACAAAATAATATAGTCGCAGGCTGCAGTGGTCGCTCGGTGCCGGCCCGCGAGGCGCACGCGGCCGGCGGCAACGGAAGGCACTACGGCGCCTACTCTACCTACACAAGCGTGTTGACAAATAAACTATAGCACGGTTCGAATCAGACGTGTGCCGCGTACGCCTCACGTTTCATCCAGATATACATAAAATATCATTAATTATATAATACAATCCGCCACTATATACGTAAAACCGATTATATTAAAAAAAGCTGGAAATTTATAAACCCACAATATACAATTTATAACAATTCGAAGATTGACCCCTACTATCTCGACTATCACATACCGCGGTCGGCACGGCTCGCCGTAAGTACTGTGTGTTCTTAGATTAAGGCATGGCGAAGAAACGAAGGCTTTCTATTCCAAATGCTCGGTACAAAACTGATAGACCTTTTTCTAAATGCGATAATGTTCAAATATCAACGAGAGACAAAAGCTACCGGGTTCACATACCGCAGCCATTGATTATTTTCGCTCACATGGTATGTGGGCGCTCCGCCTGTGTATTTTGTTATCAAAGCGATATATTCGTTATAATTTTTATATGTATATTAAAATATTGCAAGTAATTAACATATGAACATACATGAATCGAGTCGTTCCACCTCATAATAAAGTTGCTTCAGTTCAATACTGACTTCACATCTATCAACATGTGTATCATTTCAAACATAATCTTGTTTTTAAAATAGGGAACAGTACTATAATCATAGAAAATATATGGTGATAGTTAATAAATTCTGTTAGGATGATCAAGTTATAACTAAAATATTCGTTTTACTATGTGGTACTATCAACAATAATTAAATAGTTCTAGTTGAGTATTAAAATCAACTTTTATTGCTATGATTTAAATCAGAAAGCACAATGCGCAAGCGTTTGACCATCCTAGCAACAACTACACGAGAGCTTCATCCATAGTACAATCACAAAACGCTTTTAAAATTAAGAGCTCGAAACTTTTACAATACCTGCCGTCCAAACATGTTCTGTTCATAAATGAAAAATTGTTAACCTACGCTATTAAATATACATATATTTAGACGAATATCAATTATCGAGGAAAATGTTATAAAAATAGGACTCTTGTGCACACCAAAATTTAATATGACATTAACTGCCTCTATCTAGCGTGTAAGCTAGTATTTGGTGTTATCAGGCCATTGACAACCCCTTCCAAATAAACAGCAATTGTTTGATAATTTAATTCGATTGTTGAAAAAGAATAATGAACAGATTTCAAAGAATATCTAAAATCCACATGTTAGTTATAATTAAGAAGAGATCAATATGAAGCTATAAATTGAAAGTTCTACACATTATTACATCTGACTCATTTTTAAACTAAGTGTATGGGCCACAAATAAATTATAATTTTAGACAATGAGATGACACATTAAGAACAGTATTTTCCAACTGACTTGTGTTTCTTGTTTTACTTTAGAGCTCAACCTCATTAGGACCCACATGTAGCAACGTTGCTGGCTATGTGTCAAAACAGTTCATATCGAAATGTGAAAATCAATTTGGTTTCCTACGTGGCGACTGGACACTCTGGCGGCTTGGCGACGTCGCCACTAAAATGTATGCATGCAATGCAATTTGCAGCTTACCTAACTCACTCAGTGGCCACCCGGTCGCCAGTTTTCTTAATACACGTACACGAACGCGACGAGACGCCGTGGCTATTGTACACGGCGACGCTCGGGCGCCAGAGGCAGCCAGGTTTGGGTCGTTAGCGACGCCACCATAACGTCCTAGTGAGGGAGAGCTCTTATGGTACATATTTCATTCAAATGAATCTGGTAAAAGGAGTGTGTTAGATAATTAAAACACCAATCCAAAACGGTTAACAGATTTTCTTTGTTCTTAAAATGTGTAAAATGCAAGTAAACTAGGTAATCAATTTATACACACCATCTTTAAGCAGGATAGGATGCATTACATTTAACAAAAATATAATCCACATGTACAAAGTTCAAGCAAATAAAGATTACATAATGTAGGGCTTCTTAAATAATCACTTGGCTTACTTTTCCTTGTAAGCTTGATGTAATTAATGTGAGAGACATTGCTGTGTATGAACGCATTTGTGATATATAAATAACACTTGTATAAATATGTTTTACCACCATTAAAATAATATAGCGTACTGTTGGTGCGGTGCGGGGGTTCCGCAGTGTTTTGTTCCGGCGGCAGTGGCTTGGTAATATTTCCTCTTCCGTTTCGTCATCAGCCGCTCTAATGACCCAGAAAGGTTTATGATGAAGCAACACACTCGAGCTCTCACAAAGATCCCAATATTCAGCATTACATATTACATCCACTCTCTGATGATATAGGTTTTGGAAAGGCCTATCCTAGCTAAATTACAATTGTAGGGCCAAATTTACTCAATCACTTTCAAGACCTTGCCAATTGCGATCGTTTTATCTGAAAAAAAAAAAACAACAATTAAATGGTTATAAAAAGAATTCACGTTTTCTATTTTACTTTATTTATTGAAAAAGAGGAAAATTATGGAATTCAATCCCTTATTCATCATGTACACTTTTACTTTGTTTTTGTATTTCCAATAAAACGAGTACATTGAACATTAAAATTGTCATGGTGAAGCCCAGAGATGGTAGAGTCCATTTACATAAGCTATAATCTATGGTCTTGGAATAATACTCCTACAATATTCAGTAACGAATACCACATGCCCCATCTTCCATAGGGTTTCCATAGCTCACAACTTTAATCACTTTAACTATTTCTTTCGCTGCCTACACAATAGCGGCAAAACAAATCTTTTCTGCAATGCAATTCAAAATGGTATTATCAATTGTCTTAATTAGTTCATGAGACACAACCATAAGAGGTTTGTGTGATATTATAGGAATGAAACTTACTTTCGTCTCTTAATGTGAATCTGCCCATTTGAGCAAACTTTTTGAACGGTTCTAGGCAGATTATGCCAGCGCACTCTATCCTCATGATGGCCACTTGGTCCTGCTTCACGAAGCGCGGCCGCGTCTTCGACTTCTCTCCGGTCTTCTTGTCTACCAAACAGATTAGGGCCTGCACAAATATAAAAACGGTTGCAATTTTGTTATTGGCTAGTGAATAAAAATAAGACAAATAATTACTCTGACAAAACAAAAATAAACTCTGACTTAGTACTAGTAACTAGTGTTTAGGCAGACCGTTCAAGGCTGACTTATGTCCTTTTCAGTCTCTTATTAGTTGATTCTATCAACCTCCTAAAATGAGTTACAGCAGTGCTATACTTAAATACTTACAAATTGTTTAAAGTTTAGACTACTAATTTAAGATAGCTAATTTATTTGCATACAATCTCTTACTACTAATTTACAATAACAGTGTAAAAATAAACAAATGTTTTTTCAGGTATAGCAAAAAATATTGATAATAACCTTAACAGTAACTTCCTCGGCTGCACAATGTATGTGCATGACGGCAGAGTATCCCGCACATATAATGGACTTGTGCTCCAGGATCACCACCTGCGCGTCAAACACCTGCAAATAAGTTATATTTTTGTCAATTAACATAGCGTATACCACTTTGTTGATGCAGCAGCTGTGTTCTGAGACTTGGAGAGAACTGAAATCAGTTCAGTTAGCTTATAACTAGTAACTTTAATAGCCAGCGTATGAGCGACGACACGCGGGCGTTTCGACGTTACGGTAAGACGATGTGCGTTGAAGAACCGTGCGAACAACGCACTCGTGGCCACAGAGAAACACACGTCGCCGAAACCATGCGCGTTGCGTTTCGTCGCCGCATTTGCTGGGGTGGCACATTGTTCGTCCAAATCATAGCGCTGCGACGATGTAATGCCTGTTTGGCACCTCTCTAATTATTATCATGTTGCCTTGGTCACTCAACACACTCAATATGAAGCTAATAGTAACTGTTTTCTTATTTTAATTTGAATTAGCACATTTAAAAAACCTAACTATTGACACTAATAAATAAGCCTTAAGGTGCAATCAAGAAGCTGCTAGCATAATAAACTGGAGGCAAGATAAGTGACAAAGAGTTAAAAACTATGAGAAAAATGAAATGCACAGTGTCACCATATAACCCAAATTATGGATATATTTCTTTAAGGTATAATAAAAGGTTTTTATGCATACCAAATTTAGTATAATATACTACTACTTCAACTTTGGAAGTATGAATAACATTGTACGGCTAATTAATACCAAATACTGAAATATATGGCAAAACCACATAACAATATAATCATATTAACAAGTTTTTCTATATAACATCAAAACACTCCAATATTGACATTAGTATTTATACCTTGTTTCACAGCAAGAGGTGATTATTGTAAACAAAGGTTTTAACGCACAAAATGCATAAATACGGGCGAGGCCCTAACTGAAAAACAGCGCTTCTTATTAAGTTAGAGACCAATTTGTCGCTGCTATAGTCTCAAAAATATCTTATTTTATTTACTTTCTGCAGCTAAAATATATTTTGTTTGTAGTGGAGTGTAGTGGCAACAATAAACTATTTTCTTTATTTCTTTCTATCTTTAGTAGAGACGGTAGGCATGTTAAGGATTTTGAAAGACGAGTGAAAGCGGGAAATAAAATAAATGGGGCTATAGGTACAGTAGTGAGGAGTCAGAATGTGTCTATGATGGCTTGTCTGGCAATATACATGCTGCACTACTCCCCACTTTATTGGATTATGCAGAAAAAGCATGCTCGTAGACTTAATGCAATTGAGTTGCAATCCTTAAGAAATATGTTAAGCGTGGTATTTAATGATAGGATTAAAAATAGCATTATAAGGGAAAAGTGTGGCTTAAAAGTGGATATTGCGACTAGTATTGAGAAAGGTATGCTTCGTTGGTTCGGGCATATGGAAAGGATAAATGAAGAGAGAATAACAAAACAAATTTATGTTGCAAAAGTGAGTGGCAAGGTATGCCCTAGGTAAACTTATATCTATCAGATTAGTAGCTTATTAAAAAGGGTGATAGGAGCACCTATGGGCGATATAAGGAACAATAATAATAATAATAAAACTATTGGTATTTAACTCTGCATACATTAAGCAAGGCTTTTCTTGCAGTTTAGAAGTTCATAACCACAAATGCCTACATGAAACTAATCCATCAAAATGCAACTGTTCTAATATAGAAACAGTAGACTCACAATGGTATCTTTGCTTAATTATTGAGAAAAAATTTAACTAGGGGCGCCATATTGAATTTGTCTGTAATAAACTAAGCCATTTTCTAGCAAATATCACTATTTTAAACAACCATATACCCTTTAGATTAAAACTAATATTATATAATGCATTGGCCGAATCGTACGTGCAATATGAACTAGGTAGTTACGGCCATACATATAAATCATATCTTGATCAAATATACAGGCTACAAGTTAAAATACTTAAAAAAATAATATCACTAAATGGAAATCCATGATCTCTGCCTAGCTCTCTGGGTTACGGCTGTGAGCGCATATTTATTTATTTAATTTCCTGACTAGGATTCTAAGTCTTCTA
The DNA here is from genome assembly GCA_000931545.1 of Papilio glaucus. NCBI lineage: Eukaryota > Metazoa > Arthropoda > Insecta > Lepidoptera > Papilionidae > Papilio > Papilio glaucus. The sequence goes on along the minus strand of JWHW01035449.1, from coordinate 260,640 downwards.
GCTAAATACCAGTGCAGCAGTCTATTTTTGTCACCTGTCTGACCAGCTGTTTGAATTGACTTATGCTTTCCTATGCTAAGGCATTGTAGGTCTCAGGCTGACTAGCACAAATAATACTACTTGGATTGCGTCATTCAAAACTCCAGGTAGCATCATATTTATAACTAAAATACTAGAACTGTTGAACATCCAGCTGGTTCATGTCACTGGTTCACTGGGGTTAAATGGATACATATTTATTTAAGAAGAGAAGTGCATGATCCTTCCTTTAAAGCTGGCAGTGCATCCACTATTCCTCTCATGTTTTGGATATTCAAGGGCAATCATGTAAACTAGACGGCTCGAAGTTCGTTTGCCCCTCTAGTCTATATAAAAAAAACAATAGTTTTTTTGATAATAAACTGTTACTCACTCTGCCAGTTGTGATGGGGTCCGCAGTATCGCACAGCACAAAGCCGGGCGACACATCTTCTTCTTCAATTCCTTTCAACTTCACTTTCACATTCTCCCCGGGTCCAATGGATGTAACTTCAATGTCGTCAGACCAAAGCTGATCAACAGTGACTTGCACCTGTAATGATACTTTTGTTTGAAATAAATTAATGTAATAAAAATAAAAGCTACTTTTAAAAATATACTTTGATGTCTTCCAATAAAAAAACTTTTGACTTACAACTTTTTTATGAAGAGGGTGGCAAACAAGCAAGCAATTTATCATACTAAGTGACACATGACCATTTACAACCTAATAAGGAGGGGGATAAACAGAAAAAAGGATATTTCATTTTCCTATCCATCCCCTCCCCCTCAAATCATCTTTCCCCGCCACTCCTATCCTTATTAGAAAAGAATGGTATGGGATAACTAGAATTACGCCAAGTTCACCCCTTACTCATCAGACGGAATACAGAATACTTCTTCACACCTGCCTTCTGTGAGGTTGTGGTATTTCACCGGTCGAGCCTGCCCATTCGTGCAACAGATGTTGTTGCAGGCTCTACCACATATTTTAGACATAAAACTCACCCTATTGGGCATAAGGAAGAGTGTGCTACTTTTGCGTGTTGTTCCCGCCTCCACTTTCCCCATGAGCACAGTTCCCATGTCCTTGTACTTGTCCACGACGGGCATTATGAAAGGACCGTCCATCTTTCGGTTCAGTGACGGCAGCTCATCGATCAGCTGGATGAACGATGGTCCACGGTACCATGGGCAGATCTCTTCAGACACCTGACAAATGGAAATAAAAGAGAAATCAGTACTTCTTTAAGTCCCCTGCCCCTGTCACCATTAGTACTCGAAACTTCGGGAACAAAGACTTAAAATCCGCAAAATTAAAATAACAGAAGTCTACACAATGGAATAAAACTTATTCCATTGTGTAGACTTCTGTTATTTTGATATAAAGTTTTAGTATTATTGTAATTTTTATTCTACATACTGTCATGAGCATGATAGATACTAAAACATGAGTCACAATGAAAAATATATAAATATTAAACACAAATTTGTAAAGTTACAAATTTATGTATGTAATTAATAAGTGATTTGCTAAAGTTTTTTATTGGTTGTTTTGAAGTTTTTACAGTTTTTACACATTTTTTATTATATACATATGTGCGCAGTGTTTTATGTATTCCTTTTATGCCGAAAATAAACTGTTCCCGAGGAATATGAAAGAACATAAAAGTTTCATTTCGAATATTGGTGGCCATAGTAATATTATTTATCGTCAATAGGTGTTATTTTTAACAAATATTCCCTGTAACTTGAAGTATTATAAGCAGAAACAAATTACAAATCTTTCCAGCAAGGAAAATAAGAAACAAATGTGTGCAAAGTCTCAGGCAATAGCTACTTATTATATTATAAATCACTGGTCTATTACAAAGTTAAAAGAGTGCCCCACCCACTCAATAGGTTAGATTATGTTCGTTTAAAATCAAATATATAAGTGCACAAACCCTTTCCAATAATCCTTGTCCCGTCTGACCAGACACGGGTAAAAAAGATAAATCTTTTGCGGGATTGAAGCCAAGTTTCTTAAGGTAGGGTAAAATCTTGTCACGGCATTCATTGTACCTGGAAAATTGAATGGTAATAAGTAAATGATTAAATTGCTGCACATTCGATCTTGATCACTGATTTACTTTGCACTTATGCTTGCGTTTTTTAAATTCTGATTAAAGGCTTTTTTTTATCTGATTAGAATGTCCATTCTCTCCGTATGCCTTTTGACCAGCGCTTATCCAGAACGTCGACGTTGCAACCGATAGTCATCGACCCCTAGACTTAAGCCCTCTCCATTGATAGTCAAAAAGATCGGTCCCATTCCGGCCTCATCTGGTGGGCTCCCCAATCTTTACCAGATCATCGGTACTTCTAGTGGGAGCCCTACCTATACGCTGCGACGACCTGTACATGGCCACCATTCCACTATCTTTCGGCTTGGCTTGCGTAAAGTCCAGTCACATTTGACAACTAATAGTTAGACTATCTTATACCCCAGGACCCAAAAGAGAGACAAAAACAGACATTTGTGACTATTTTAAATGAATACAAATGTGGTCAGTCAAGTGGTTTTATGGGGGCTAATGAGATAAGGTAGGATAGGAATCAAGTGAAATACTTGTTTGTTTTGTGAATAAGGATCATTCCATCCAATGAGTGTTTAATAAAATCCTTTGTTATATGGATTCAAATACCTCTTTTCATCCCAAGCTACAGTGGGATCATCCATTTTGTTGACGAGAGCTACAAGATGTTTGACTCCAGCAGTCTTTGCTAACATAGCATGCTCTCTGGTTTGGCCTCCCCTGTCAAACCCAGTCTCAAACTCTCCTTTACGAGCAGAAATAACCTGAAATGACGTAAGATACAAATTACATGACCTGATCTTATTGTGTCCATAATAATGTTCAACAGTATATTATCTAAAGTATAGATTCAATTAGATCAATTTAAAACAATTATCTTTTATTAATTTTTCTTTTAATAATCCTTACCAAAATAAATATTTTTGTAAGCTAGAGTATTAAATGTGTAAATTATAAAGAAGAAAAGAGAAGAAATCAAAAGTTTTAATTACAAACTACGCGCAAGTGATTTCAATAGCCGCGCATTAGAGGGCCGGGGTTAGCAATGTGTTACCCTACCTTTTTACTTAGGTTTATTATTTTTCTTTCTTTGCAAGTTGGCTGTTATTGTGTATTTCCAAATAAATTTGATCAAGATCTGATCAGTTGTTTTTGAGTTATTCTTAAATAAAGCGTATTTAATTGGCTTGACTACATTGGCGGTGCTTTCGTTTTGTGTTAAAACGACTGTGTATCAAGCCAAGACCGTGATTACGTTTTTTTGAAATTTTCTATGTTCAGAACTTTTTTTATGTAAGCCCTTATTTTAGAAAGCGTATTTTTGTTCTTCACTAGTCTGTTTTGAAATGGCCCTGGAAGTGGATTCCGTCCTACCTTCTATATAATAAATATATAAGACTATGTATGCATGTTCCTAGAGACTTTGAAAGAGCT
>JWHW01035449.1:244341-256769 GCA_000931545.1 Papilio glaucus | reverse complement strand
TGAGTGATTTTCTCATGTAAGTGACATAAGTCTTTATGAGAATAAAATTCTTTAAACCTAAATTTACAAGTGGGTAAATTAGTAGTCATAAAGTTAAAATAGAAACAGAACTTAGTTGAAAACGCAGTTAAGAATGCCGTTTATGTTTAAATAAAACAAATGTGTATATATATTAAGGTTAAATGTGATGTGTCAGTTGCAACTCAAATTAAGCCCTGAAACAGTGGATGTTACAAGTATGTTAGCTAAATTTTAGCCATTTGCAATGTATATATATACATTTTTTTCTTGGCGAATAGTATAAAGAATGAACTAATCAGATGGTAACTGATAATAGACATAAGATCCATAAGATTTTTCTGCCTGCACTGTTTAATACCGTACCGCACCGTTACACTGTCGTAGATACTGTCCATGAAATATAATTATGGTGTAAAAAAAAATCTTAAACCTTCTGATATATTTCTTAATGCCATTATGTTAATGCTGTTGTGCACTTATAAAATAGTAATACGTACCAGTACAGCGAGATCTGCTTGCGCCGCACCACCAATCATGTTTGGAACAAAACTTTTGTGCCCAGGGGCGTCGAGTATTGTGAAATGCTTCTTATCAGTCTCAAAATATGCCCGTCCCACCTCCACTGTTTTTCCCTTGTCACGTTCTGTGTACAAAAAACCAAACAATTTTGTATTATAACATATCTTTCACAAAGATAAAAATTATCACATTTTCTTTGCTTATATATTTTTTCTGCGTGTTCCAGTGTGTGACCGAACTCCTCAAAAATGGATTTGGAAATTTTTTGTGTCCAGGGATGGTTTTGATTCACAATTGGACCTGGTGGTGCTGGTATCAGGTTGTAATTTTTTTATGTACAATATAAAAACAATACAAAACATACAATATAATAACATAAAAACGTAAGCTGTACCTGCAAATAGCAGGCCAGATTATGTCTGCTAGGTCCAATAGCATTTTATATTACTTGATGTATTAATAAAATTAGGTTATCAGTAAAGTATTTGTTATTTATATTGTATTTGTAAGTTTGCAAAAATATAGAGGACCTGAAAATAAGATTTCAGGACTTGGCTATATTCAAATAATTTATATTAGCATATTGAGTTGCAGTACTTTCCGAGTTGAGCCAATCGAATCAGGCAATGACAGCTAAAATTGCAAATATATGCTTAAATCTGTACCTTACTAATTTTAAATAACATACAAACCTTCTTGGTTTGTATCGAGCGCCCACGATAAGTACCAAGACTCTCTTGATTTTTCTCTAGCTTCTCTTTCATATTTTTCCAATGTTCTTTTGTCAACCATACCTGTCAATGACATAATCTGACCACCAATAGTTGATTTACCAGCATCTGTAACAAAAATCGTTATTTAACTTTGATAACGTGAATACATTTAAACAGCATTATAATATTAAGTAAATAAATAATAAGATATAAACATCATCCCATCATAACCTTGAATTCCATGTATCACAATACATGTTGAATTAATTTTATGACATGATTATAACCATCATCTCATAATTGTACACATCACGCATATTCAAATTTAACTTTATAAAAGCTCTAATAGCCTAATAGTAGAGTTTGGACTATGGAACATGCACAACTATGTAGTGGGTTTGAATGCCCACCATTGGACTATTATTGTGAACCATGTCTTCTGCACAAGATTAAGCTCAGTTGAAACTGTTAAAAGAAGTATTAGTAAATTATTTTAGTTATTTAATAATATTTCATATATTATATGCCCAAGCAGAGAGAAAGGCGGTCGGTCGTAAAAAACTACAGACAAAAACTTATTACAGTATGGACTGTCATACTTCATGGTATATATATAACTATATTAAACTCACCAACATGTCCAATGAATACTACATTCACATGTTCCTTCTTGCTTCGAGTGTCCTCCACTCTGACTGGCTTTTTCTTAGGAATCTTTTTTGCAGCTTCTCCATCCTCCTGTGAAGTTTATAAATTATTATGTAAATAATTAGGAAGGTTGTGTTTTATAAATGATGCACTTGATAATGCAATATTACTATTTCAGAAAATATTTTGATGTAAACAGTACATTATGTGTTAAAATTTTAGCACCAACTAATTATTATAAATTAGTGACTAAAACTTATAATAATTAATTGGTAAAAATATTAAAACCTGAAGACACATTAATAAACAAGAATCTACAAGGCTTGACAATATGTGAGTGATGATAAAACTTGTTTGTATAAGATATTTGCAATAACATTTAAGATAAAGAAATGAAAATATCAAAGAGCTACAATTTACAGCAAATTGTTTAAATTTTAAAATTGAAATTTCATACCTTTGCCATATTTTAACCACAGCTACCAATCTACTACAAGGTTGTAATGAAGATATTATGAAAGCAAACAAGAATTTTATCAATCACTTGGCTGTCAAGGAAGTTAAAAATAACTTCATTGCTAACAAAAACACTAAAAAGCCACATTATCTTTATTGCACCCCATGTGTTGACAGGAAGAACTTATGTATGCATGTCTTAAGTTTGTCCAGGTGACAAAGTTATGGCCCAATAAAATGAAAATACCACTATTAATATACAAAGAATAAAAACATAGACAAACAATGAGTATAACTTAATATAATATGCACATATAAGCTATATGCAAATAAAATTAAGGAAATATTCATGAAGGTAAGGTTCTATGACTCATTACAATCAGAATGTTAATATAAAGTAAAATAATCCATGCAATTACTGTGGCCTGCACCTGTTGCTCAGTTTCTTCTTCTTCTGCCTCATTGTTGTCTTCGGGCGTTAAGAGAGCATCATCAGCTTCGGCGTCCCAACTGTCAATAGTTGGAGAGGAATCAGATTGTACTGGAAGGGGCACCTCTACAGCAACTGCTGCAGGTGGAACAGGCGGAGGCTCTTCCACCCTTGGCGATGCTGAAGCAGCACCACCATCACCACTGTCACCTCCATCACCACAACCTGGTGTAAAATACACCATTACTGCACTTCACAGATTTTAAGCAATTCTCAAACTGGATTTAAAAAAAAGCAATGTATGTCAAAAAATTCCACTGAATTTATTTAGTCTTTATCTTGTGTGCAGTGGAGTATCAGATACCAAGAGTAACAAGTTTCAAAAGTTTAATCAACTTTCATTATAGTATTTCAATTAATTCACACTACCATTATAACACAAAAAAATAAAATAGATCATGGATATGCATTGCGCTAATCACATTAGATACTATAAAAAAAATCCCTTATCACACATCACACACAAATGCCATGTGGCAGGGCTGCAGTGAAAGATTTTATATGTGAAAGTTATAAATGTCTGGGTATAGGATTTTGGTGTCACCTAATTTAAAAAAGTGATATCTAATATTCTTATAGTATTAAAAGTATTATTTAAGTTATTGATTAAATATTTAGAAATGTGTTATCACTGACATTACAATCACATAGGATATAACTAAAATTTTGATATGATAGGTTATACCTAAAACACTTATACTTTTACACCTTAGTGAAAACATGATTTAAATATAAATAGTATGAAAATATTCCATATATTTCACTGAACTTCCCATTATGTTATTATGGAAAATTGTACGTAAGAATGTGCAATGTTGTTTGTAAATTAGGTGTAAAGTTATCGCAACATTTTCGATTTGTCAGAAATAAACTAAATAAAACGCACCTTTACTGTATTCCATTTGTAAATGTTTTAACGACTGAACGTACTTTACTTCCAAGAGAGAAAGTATAATGATGCAAAAGCAGAGCCGCGCGCCGCGTGTCTCGACATAACCCGTTAGAACTGGATTTGGAAAATCACTTGTCGAATCGGCAACACGTTGACGTTAACGTTTTAATTAAATTTAGTTTTCACATAATGTGTCATTAATATTATGTAAAAAAATACCGGGTAATATTTCAAATTATTTTTCTACGGAAATAAATAATGACATTCGTATGACTAACCGTTTAGGACAGGACTCTCTGCAGAATTTGTTGAATCGCTTTCAGATTTTTGTGGTGTGGTAGGTGATTCGGAACTATCGCTAGCCTCTGAGGGCTTACAAAAAGAAGGCACGAACTCCACGGCATTCACATTCAACGTGGAAAAATTTGTAGACACATCATTAGAATCTTTTGCACCTTGTTCACCTACGACATCGGCTTGACTTTCCCAAGAGTCCGCGGCACCGTTATTGGACATTTTTTTGAATATGAGACAGTGTAAAATTACTAAATAAGTCTCAATTTTTCAGATAATTTTATAATTATTCGCGTTCTTTTCTTGAGGTATCCGCGTGTGTCTTTATCTTATACCGGAAGTTCATGGCAAATTTCCAAATATGTATTAGTATGTGTGTATAGTGTTAACGTTGTTAGAAGTTTAATTTTTTTTCATAAATTGTTTACAATATTTAGAAATAAAATAAGTCTCTTTCGTGCACTTTTTATGAACAAATGTAATTTAATATTAGAAGCCGCCTAATTAAATGTGCTGCTCTTGAATTCAGACTTCCGGTGCTGCCATAATATTAAATGTGAAACACACAGTATATAAAAGATTAAAGTATAAAAAACTTTGCTTGACAAAAGTCACACTGTAGGCTTTTAATATAAATCTACTTGTACTGCTTATATTTTAATATTAGCATCCATATGCATGTCTTCCTCTCGCTGGCTCCTCTTTTGCGAGGCGAACCGTTTGTCAGCCAACGCTCATCTCCATACAATACGACAGGTCTTCCGACGGACTTGTAGGTCCCTTCGCTTAGCTTAAGCTTAAGAGGCATTTGTGGATAGCTAATTACAAACTGTTTGGTTGCTGTTTGTCCAAAATATTAAATATCATCGGTATTTCTATTCTATTCTTAAGGTACTGAAATATATGATCATAAAAGAGCATACTAACAAGCATGTTTAAAATTAGCATGGTCTGCGGTAGATTTGCTTACTATTAGTCTGCTAGTTGTAAGCATGCTAGAGAGCATATACTTAAATAGCATGTGAAGTCAAAGTGGAAGATTATAGAAAAAAGTACGAGGAGTATGTAGGGAAATTATAGTAGTTACCAGTAGTAAGCGTAGTTCCTTACAACGAAGTAATAGTGTCAGCTAAATTCAAAACTATTAAAAATATTTACGTATGCTTCCGTAGAAATTTGATGAGCCTCTTTCTAAAATCGAAAGTGTCACACAATAACAAAGTACTCATATGTGAGATGCTACAGCAGCTAAAGTAATACTGGAAATTATATTTAGATATCTAGCTGTTAGAGTTTCCCTACACAAATTATCAGCACTTCACAGGGTTCGAATCGTCACTAGCATGCTCATAAGCCATAAGCAAACCTGTTCACACATGCCATACCCTTTTTTCCAGCCGAACTTCAAAAAAAAAACAGATGTTGATTCCCACTCAATAGGGCTGTTTACACAGACCGGCTCGGAGAGGACATTTTGATCACAAAGGGGTAAAAACTTTTGCTCGCTTCAGATATCGGTACTGTCCTTACCCAATTATCTGGTGCTACAAAATATTAAAACCGTAACACTTTGTTTCTTATTTTCTTATAAATAGTATTATTATAATATAGTAATTCATATTCCTGAAGATCCTAAGCGAAGAAAACTGCAGTAAATGTATTTCTATTTATGAATTCGGCTTTTAGCTCAGCAAACTCCACTTTGAATACATAGTCTGTTAGTAATTAAAAAAATATCGTCGCAAAACCAAAACAAACAAAAAAATGCGAATAGAAGGAACACTCCACAGTGCTGACATCTGTTTTGAGTTTTGAATCTATAATCCTATTGAAGTTGAGTTTTGAATGATTGAAACAATTTGTATTTACCATTTCACTTCATTTGTTATTAAGAATGCTCGAAAGCCAGGCTAATACGCTTAGTGTGAAACAATAAGAGCAAACCGGCTACCTCTAATGACATGTTCTTCCGCAAGCGCAGGCGAGTTACGATAGCGTGCGTCCACGTTACCAATGCTCTCTCAGCCGGTCTGTCTGAAACGGCTCGTCGGCTCCGGTTACTTCCAAACGTATAATTCGCACCGGTCTATGTGAAAAGAACACCGACGTTCGATGCTCTCCAAGCCGTGGAGGGCTCCTTAGTAGTTAATTAGTAGCCATTACCGTGGGTTTCCACTGGCATAAAATCGTGTCGCGATAAAAGATTTCTCTCTATTTTTCTCTCTGAAAAAAACTGAGGTGAAAATATATTTTATGTTAATGTTTTATGATATAAATTAAAAATGGCTTTCGTTGTAATGAGCGTGTGTGTCACTTTATGGTCTTAGTTTTTGGCAATCGGCAAAGACAACATACTCTATGATCAATTTGCATCAATGGCGATTTGGTTTAAAGGTCTTGTTACCAGGCCATAAAATCTTTATTAATTAGCAATGGCGATTGGCACTTGTTGGCTGTCGATTAATCTGGTTTAGTCGCTATTGCTATTATATTTTATTTAGTAGATTGTTCCAATTTAGCTAGTTATTATTTTTCCGGTAATTGTATTCCGTGTATTCACTGGGATATTGTCGTTATGCTTGTTGTTCGTGGATAATTTTAAGTGTTGTGAGCATTATAATTTCAATTGTAATAAACCTGCTTGAAAATTTAATTTGGTCAAAAACTTGTTTTTCTTTATGAAGAAAAGGCCAGATACGTGAATATATGTTGTCATGTTACATGAAATTGAAATTTCTTTTTGCTTGTGGAGATGTCTGTACATTACAAATTTAAAAGTGCATTGGATTACGACACTGTCACTTTTGATGGGCTACATATTTCTGTAGGCGATTTGAAAGCAGCTATATCGCAGCAGAAAAGGATTGGCAAGACTTCAGATTTTGATCTTCAAATCACTAATGCGCAGACTAAAGAAGGTTAGTGTACAAATTTGAAGTACATTTTGCATGATGAACCTTTCTTCATGATGATGTTGATTTATGGTTTATTTTGTAGGTTATCGTAAACGATTATACAATAAAGTTGTTGTTTTTGTTACTTCAGTAACATTTATATCCTTAAATTACAGTGTATGTGGATGACCAAACTTTAATTCCAAAGAACACATCACTTCTTGTGGCAAGGGTTCCCCTCTCTCAGCAACCTAAGAAACAGTGGGAAGGATCTAATGCAAATTCATCATCATTGCATAAAGATGTTGCTGTTAACAAGGGACTGGCTGATCTGTCTCGCATGGAAGGTAGCGAACAGGATAAAATAAGTGCTATGATATCACAATCCACTTTTGACTACGACCCTAGCAAGTAAGACTTATCTAAACTATCATTCAAATATGATTAAGCATTTTAAATGTAAAATTGTTGGTGAAAAAAAAACAGGCCATAACATTAATTTTGATGAACATAAAACTGCTTTTACAAAGGCAGTTATGCGATAATTAGAATATTGCGAGCTTGCTTGCAGTATGAGTAGGGGTTGCATAATATTATCAGTTAGTAGAATGCCCTTTTATAAAGTAATAGATTTTAAAAACTGCAGATGTACTATTATCGGTAGCTATCAATTGTATATTGTATTTTATTTCCCCCTTATCTAAGTACCACTAAAAGTACCCAGTCTCTCAATTAGAGACTGTTCAAAAGGTTTGCTTGTTATACTTTGTTGTATGTGCTTTTTATGGATTGTAATAGTTAATAAGTTATATAGACAATGGTTACTTGTTGCATGGGTTAAAAGGTGGTAGCACATTAACAAGATAAATAATTAACAAAGTCTTGGGTAGCCTTATCCAAAAAGCATTTACTAAAAAAGCCACAATGAGGCTGTTTGGGGAATGAGCATTGGAGTTGTAAAACTTGTTTCCCTTATTTGACATTAAGACATATAGTTAATATAAACTCCTTTGTAAAAAACACATTCTAGTAATTGGCTTTTCTATGGAAAATATTTATATTTTTAAAATGATGTTAGCTTAGATGACTTGAAATTTCTTATTATCAATGAGAATCTGGTTTTTAACACTTATATCTAGGAATTGGTGTTTTAGTCAATGTAAACAAGGAGCTGCTTTTAGTTGGACATTTTTATGGGTGTAATGAAATTAAGACTACAAGTATTATTATGGTATTTTAATAAAAAGGGAATTAAAACTTAAAAGTAATAATGAGTGTGCCTCCCATTGCAGTCATTACACCATTTGTAATTGACTTGGCATGCTTCTGCTGTATATAGCACAGACACTATCCTTTAATCCAGGTATTTTTTTCGACGAGATTGTCTTTCAATGCCCTGAGTCAATCCACCAATCCCATAGCCCATCAATTGTATTTCAATTTAAGGCATATTTTCATTGAATATGGCAGAAATCCAAATGTTGAGATGTGAGAAGTAACATAAATGGGTAAGGTATAAAATGAGTAACTACAGGAAGCCTGACAGTAGCACCAGTGATAGATAAATAGGCAATTGATTTCATTTCTTTAATTTTTACATATTTAATAAAAACTGAAATGTGAAAACAGTTACTTGTTAATTTTGTATATACTTTTTTTGTACATACAGTAAAAACTAGAGATGTTATTAAAAGTTATAAAAGATTATTAATAAAAAAATAACTTGTTAAGTTAACTGATAAGGTTATCAGTTTTCATAACAAAGGTAACATTTTCATTATGTTAATTACATTTTTAGATTGCAAATATTGAATGCCTGTTTTTTAGTTAAATGTTTTTTTTAATGATGACTATAATTTTGAAGACTAACATTAAAGAAGTAGATACAATATTGTAATGAATCCTAAACTTAACATTCAACACATTTTTCAAATAACCTACCTTTTAACTTTTACTAAATAAAATACAATAATTGTTACATTAAAACTTTAAATTACTTTAAATATCAAATTAAAGAACCTATGTAACACTGAAATCGCACAAGGGTCAACTCAAGTCAACCATTGAATGAGATTTATTGTTTAGTTCGACATTTGTGTACATTATACATATTTAATGCATTAAACATTAAAAGTTATTTTTATTTTGCATCAATAACAAAACCTATTCTTAGCGAGATAAGACTCAGTTCTCAATTTAGCTGGCGACAATTTATTAAATGTTATGCCAAGCAATTTAAGTCTTATAATTTGAGTAATAAAGACGTAATAATGATCTGATGAACGATCACTATTATTTGCTCTTATTAAGAACGCTATCTGACATTTTACGTCTTGAACATACAAGTGGTGCTGAATAAAATAAAAACTCGACTTGTTGTGCGCGTGCGTAAAACTTTACATGAAGCGCGGGTCCCTTTTAAGGGCGCAGTGCGAGGCCCCATCCCGGGCGGGGCCAGTGGGCGTCGTGGAGTCACGTGCTTTCTATGCTCCCGCGGCGCCCACACAATGGCCATGTGGTTTCTAGTGGGTACGCCCGTCTCGGCGGGTAAGCTCCAGAGACCCCGCTGATGTCCCGAACACGCATACGGGGACATGCCCAATCCGGTCATAACACTAAAGTAACGGCCCGAGCCGAGGCTCCCTCGGGAGCCCTCGAGCTTAGTTACTGTAAAGAGGATTAGGCTAAGCGCGCTCTGCCTCCTCAAATCCGAATCTATTAAAGCCTCCTCCAGGCTAACAGTGACAAGTCAGTCAAAAAAAAAGACACGCATATGGCGCATTTTCCACACAAGGGTCTCACAGACCTGTTCTTTAGATATCAAAATTATTTCAATACTTTATAAATAATAAACTTAATATTTATTCGTGTTTAGTTTTTTAGGTATTTATGTAAATAAATGAAACACAAATATCATATTATATTATGTTTTAATCATATTTATTCAAGCTTTAAAAAGAATGACAAATTTCAACAAAATCTTTATCTTCTACTTATATTTATCTAATATTAATTAACAATCAGTCTTAATGTTTTAATTGCACTCTTTAGTATGAAACTAAATTATGTTTGGAAGAAAAAAACAATCACTCCAAATCATTATCTTTGGTAGAGCGAGCACAGAAAGGTACAATATGTGCTAAACAAATAAGTTTGTTTCAACTTTCGCAGGTGTAATTTGTTTTACGGTCACCTTTCGCGAACATTAGCATTTTGTGCCGGTTCCGTTGAAGATTCACCAAAAAAATTTTTGTCGCAACTCACGTGGAAGCGCTTATACATTTTGGCGAATTTTTAAATATTCTATGACAAGACCGAGACCTAGGTTTTCATCGCCGATTTTGCTACTAGTACTACACCTGGCAATTGATGGATTAGGTTTTCGGCTCTGGTTCTGACATATTTCCGAAAGGGCGTCTTATACCACATTGTACCGTCTTTGCCACAATAAAAAACCGAAGAACGCGTAGACAGTGGAATGTCATCATGATCATACTTTGAGATATCTTGCTGTGTGTCACTAGGATTACTTTGTTCACTTAAGTGTTCTTCTCCATCACACATCTCCTGGTCTAACATCGCAGAATCAGAGTCTGGCTCTTGTAAAATCGAAAGAATACGCTGTCGTTCTGCTTCTTCTCGATCCATTTTTTTACTAAAATCCTACAAAAATCACCAATATGACGTATATAACATTGAACTATATATCAGCAACTTTAATTGTAAAGAACAACAAAAAAAATTGTAAAAAGATAAAAACATGAATAATAATAAAAACAATATCTATACAAAATGGTGCGAAATTGTTAAACTAATTACGGGGATGGGTCTCACATACCTGCATGTGTAACTCCCACTGCGGCTGTCGCACGACTAACGTGACGAACAACTCAACAGCTCCAGCTATTGAGAAGAACGGCAATGTCGTACGCATAGTAACCGAACTAGAAGCGTCATAAGATGCGACAGGCCTCTCAGACCCAACTCCCATGACTCTGTGTTAATACTCACCTCTAGTCAAAACCTTTAAACACAATACCCCGCGGTTTCACCCGTACTGCAATTTTACTTAAACGAAATGATACTACACACTTAATACAACAGGTTATTAGCATATCATCTAATACCGAATACATTGGACCCCAATGAAGTGTATTTCCCTTCTAATGTCCTGGTTGGTAGGTAACAACATGTCGCTTATAGCAACGTAACACCTAAGTACCTTTAATTGAAAGTATACTTTAAAAGAATTATTTGGTTAAAGCGCATATTACGCCAATTTCGGGTAAAGCGACTAGTTTAGTAAAACATTTGTAATAAGTTCCTAGATCACTTAATTAAGCTTTCTTAGCCTTTTTCTTTTCCTTACCTACTATATATTATTATAATAGCAGTGCCCCGCGGTTTCACCTGCCTTGGAATTTTACTTTAACGAAATGATATTACCTACTTAATACTACTCTAATCTCATCATCTCCTTGCCTTTTTCCCGCGTATGTGGGGTCGACACAGTATGACCGCAGCACAGTTAAACAATCACATATGATTGTTTAAACTGTGACCGTAGTAATACTATATAGGTTTTTACAGATGGCTGCCTGCCTAACACCAACCCTCGTTAGGAATAATAAGCTACTAACCCACTCTAACAAAACACTGTGTTTAAATACAGTGTTACCATTACCAGGGAGCGCCGTGCGTGTCTAGCTGATGCTTGCAAATTACACTGGAAGTTGCAAAATTTCCGAAACTGTCCTGTTTTGAACTTTATATAAACTTTCAATCATTACCATTTTAAAGATCATAATATATAATTAACTTAAAGTTCAACCTATTCAACTGAACAGGTTTATTTCATAGCATTTTTATCAAACAATTGTTTGACATAGTGCTCTAAATTTATATAACTTCTTTTATTTATAAACTGATTGAGATAAAACAAACACTAAATGTTAAGTGAAGTTTACCACAATACATCAGTGACCGCAACCAAATCGGGTAAGCCTATTCTGAGATTAGCGCGCACAAACGCACAGACATACAGACAAAACTTCTAATCAATTGTTTTGGGTTTTAATTCGTTTATAAAGGTTCCCAAAAATACGAGTTTCTCAAATATCTTCCATGTACAGACAGCAATCACATACATTTTTATTATATGTATAGATACTAACTAAAACCAAAGGTACTATGCCATATGTTTTCCTTATAAAGAATACTGCTTTACACAACATTGCCTATACTCGAATGTAATGTAAAAGCTAGAACATGATTAGTTATATTTGAAATAAATAATATGTTGTTTTATTTTAAACCTGAATCTGAACCTGAACATTATCTATCTATGCACTTTTGTGCAGACAAATTTATACTTTAAAAATATTACTGGTTTTTATGACTATTAGTCGATACAGACAAATTTTAGTGGCCCCTTTAATGTAGCTATAACCAATTTTGAATGTATTATGATATGCAACCCTTTTTAAACTAAATTTTATTAA
>JWHW01035449.1:211865-225510 GCA_000931545.1 Papilio glaucus | reverse complement strand
TATATGCACACATATATATATATATATTATTTAAATAGAAAATGTATGTTTATAGAGACTATTATATTTACATTAACGATACTTTTATTTTGACAAATGTTATTAATTTTGTAATCTTACAGTTCATAAAATAAACTGTAGTGCTAAGCGAGCATTATTCAATGCCTATTGTAAAGTGAAATGTATTTCGTATTTATTTTGAGTAATTTATAATAAGACACATTATATTTTATCCTAAGGGACTATGTATAGGAATCATTTTGCTAGAAGACTTTTTTAAAGGTTTCTAGAAATTTCCTATGTCTAGGTTAAGTAGGTTTTAATCAACCTCGTAAAAATGCAGATAATGTGTTATGTACTATTATAAAAAAAAATATTTAATTCTTGGTTCACATAGTGGTGTTTTTTTATTTTATTTAATAATGTAACACGGCTTTCAATTGTTCTTTAAACAGTTTGGATATGCCACCGTCAGATTGTAAACATCTTTAGTTCATTATCCCAATAGCCATATGTTATAAACTTACGGAAAATTGTGAACAGAACTAACCATTTACTATTTGATATGTCGTGGTCGTGGTCAAACGTAAGAAACCTATTTTAATTTCATTATTCTAAGATATTATTTAATTTTATCTTTACATAACTATCAATCAACTTAACCTAAACCTATCTTCCATTCTACCTTAAAATATAACGTAATAACGTAAGCAAAATCAGTTCATGATTTGACGATTCGACTTCGATAGTTTATCAAGAAATGATACTTCAATTTGTCAATAATTCTTTCAGTTCACAATTTGCCTTCAGTTTATATTATCATTAGTAACATTATAAAATAGTGTTAGAAAAACAACAGCTGCTGTAAAGTTCTCTTACTTCATTGTTAATCTTTCATTACTGTCTGTAATTAATAATTAATCATCAACGGTCAATTGTAAGCAATCGTTGACGTTGTAAAACTGACATGATGTTAATAAAACACTTTGTATTAATCTGGATTTTTATTTCTTAATTATTAAAGTGATATTTTAGCTGTTTGTATAGTATAGCACATTTATGTTTTTAAAACACGCCAACATATTAAAACATAAATGTAATAATAGTAACTAAGAATTTTTATGTTATAATCATAATATTGAAGACCGACAATGTGATCATGGTGTGTCTCATATTTAAAAAAAATGTATGTATTATATAAGAAATTTTGATTTTATTTTGTTACATGTTTTTATATATTTCTAAATATTTTTGACTGTGGTGTATTTTTGTATTATTGTGGTGTACTGTCGATTTCAATTAAAACAAAATTTATATTTAATATGTAAAACCTAAATATAAAATAAGTGTTTCGTATTTCAAAAAAAATTGTAGTAAAAAATATTCTATTCTGTTCAAATTACTTAAACATTTTTTACTTTCTATTATTATTTAGTTTATAATAGAAATTGACATACGAATAGGCTATCGATAACCGGTAACTAAGTCGAGGAAAAAGCAGCACAAGAGGATAACAGACTGCATAAAAAATCGGGATGAATTCAAACGACCAATTGCTTGCATGTGATGATTTAAAATTAACTGAAGAACCAATGCACGCAATGCACCTACGAAACAATTTTTTGCGTAGAAAAACAAGTATTGCCGACGTGAACTCATTAAAAATATTTTCTGGTCTCCACACTTTCTTATTTGTTTATAGCTGCAAGATATAACATTGTTTCCAACCGATGTACAAATTTATTTAGTGATATTGTTATGTAAATAGTCAGAGTTAAAAATTAGGTTAAATTTTCACATGTATTCACTTTTAGTAGAGCCAAGATGATTTGTTCCCTTTTAAGTAATATGAAAAATAATTGTATATTATTGTGGAATTATAAGAAAAACATGTTGGCGTTTTTTTTACTTTAAGAATTAAAGAATAACCAGTAATAACTACTTAGACAAACTTCTTCATTGCATTTCTTAGTATCATACAATTATAAATTTAATAAATGTAGACTACTAAATTGTTTACTTAAAGTTTATTGTGTTATATCAGTTCTTCTTTTGCAGTGATCGCTATTAGTTGCAGGTGAAAGTTTATTGCAGCGTCACCTTGAACCTATCGACGCAGTTGCCTGTGGGTAAATTTGAAACAAGTAGAAGAAAGGGATCGCCAGGGTCTTGTCTCTTGTAATATAAACTATGCAGTCTATATATTGTTATTTTAGCTTACCTTATGGTAATATTTATGTATATAAGGAATAAATTATTTATAAAATTACAAAAGCTTAGCAAAGTCATCTCCGAAGAGGGGATCTTGAACATATTTTATTTTAAATTCGTCGCGTTGTTTCAACATATCGTCGGCTTAAGTGACAGACCTCGTACCTTTTTTTTCAAATTGACTTTATGAGCATTTTGTTGGGTTAGGTTAGCCACAAGAGGTTGTTTTGTTTACTTTTAAATAAAAATATGACTTTTTAAAAACGAGTATTTTATGCAAAAACTCTTAACTCCCAAACTATGTGAATATTTTTTTAGCAAATCTCGTAACTATTTTTATACACTACCCTCATCATTTTCATCACTTCTAGTATATGACGTTTTTTGTGCATGTAAAATTGGATCAGATGGAGTTCCGAGGTCTGCCACTTAAGCCACTGAAGATATTCACTTCCGCAAACTTTATGAACATCAGTAAATTTGGTACAATTTATTAAAGAAGTCGCAAAGGAAATTTTCGAGTACTAAAGGTTTTTTCTCGATTGGCACTCCTTAAAATATTTTTTGGGTACCTACTTGGTAATATAGAGATAAAATAATTCTTGGACGGATGACAACAATTCTTGGAGAATTTATAATCAAATATACAATTTAAAAAAACGGTTCGATTCGCAAGGCAATATTTAGGTTAGTTACCTGACGTACACATTAGCCGAAAGATATTAAGTGTAAGATAAGTATGTTTTAATTTACAGATATGGGCCGAGAAATAATGCACCTCCACCGGCGTTCCCTCCAATGGGAGCTAAACCGATACCTCTCTTAGGTAGTATTCCGGTGCGAACTGAACCTCCACCAGGATATCGAGGACGTTTTGATGGTCCAGCTTTCGAAGATGTTCCACCTGGTGTGGAGCCCCCTGTGCCCGGGTTCGAGCCGTCGCCATTTGAGAAACCCTCATTTGGTCCCGGCCCTATGGAACGTGATAGAATATCTAGTTCAGGTTATAGAGATGTTTATCGGCCACCTCCATACATCGATGGCCCAACCGGATACCGGGATGTGCCAATACCTCCTGTCCAGAACGAAATTCCGGTGCACATTCCAGACCATCCACCGCGGTTTCGCGATAACTATAGATCTGGTCATGCTTACCGTGATCAAGGCCCTGTGCCATTTAGAGATACCAGCCAGCCTTATAGGGAATCTGGTCCAACGGGTCTGCCATACCGAGAAAGTAACTTTAGAGGAGGTCCGCCTCCTCCATTTCGTGATAATTCATACCGGAATATACCCTACAGAGATGGCAACTTCAGGGACACGATGCCTCATAATTTCCGCGAGCCCAGCGTGCCGTATAGACCACCGAGCGCTGATCCACGAGAGCCCATACCACCTAATTATCATGACCCTAATTATCGTGAAGGATTTAGAGATGAAAATAATACTAGTAGAGATGCGATGCGACCCGGATATCGTCCTAATGCTCGTAGCAGGGGAGGCAGTAGACGGAATCCAAATCTAGAACATGATAAACACAGAGACAGAGATGGTCGTGAGCGTGAAAGATTTAACGAAAACAGAGAACCACCACCTGAAAAAGGAGAACGACCTCGAGAGATAGAGAAACGTCAGGCATATGAAAAAAGAGAAGTACGGGATGAGCGTACACGTGATCCAGAAAGGAATCGTGATTATGATAAGGAAAGAGGTCGTGATAAGGGAACTCCCGATAAGAAAGTACGTTCTTCACCTAAACGCACACGAGAAACACGTGAAAAGAAGCGCAGTGAATCAAGAGGACGTTCAAGAGACCGTGATCGTGAAAGTCGACGTGAAAAGAAAGATGATCGGTCTCGTGATAGACCATCTTCTGAAAGAGGTAGAGATCATAAAGACAAAGAGAAAGAAAAGAAAATCAAAGACAGGAAAAAGAAAAAGAGAGAAAAGGAAAAGGACAATGAAAAGAAAAAGAAACGTGATAAAAAAGAAAGAAAAGAGAAAGAATCTATTAAAAAAGATGATGATGACAGAGAAAAAACAGAAAGCCAAACAGATAATAAGGAGTCCACGAAGCAGGAATCAAAAGAAGAAAAAAATATAATGAATAATGTGGTTGAAAATGAACAAGCTGTGGTTAACGATGTACTAGTAGCCAAATCTGAACCAGTTTTTGAAAAATCTAATGAAACCCTCTATGGTGGTGAATCTATAGAAGCAGTCGACAGAGAAATAATACAAAATTATGTAAAATCTCAAAGTAAGGAACAATCCACCGAAGTTCAGACAGTTGTGCCCAGTAGTAAAGATGAACCGTTTGACGGAATCGAACTACAGGCTGTGGCTGAAGATTTAGATGTAGACATTGAAGCCAACACCGGCCAAGGCAAAGAAATGTTGGCACCTTTACCTGAACTATCAAAATGGGAAGTAGATGACGATAACTTAGAAAAAACCAAGGAACCTGGTGAAATATCCTCACCCGAAGAGGAGGAGGATAGTGGGAAAGTGACCTCTGAAGTTATTAAGCGGGCTGAAAACGCCATATTTGCAAAAGCCATCAATTCTTTGCGTCCAATCGAAATAAAGAAAAATTGTAATGATCGCTTGAAATTATATGGAGATGAAACCCAACAAAAAAATTCCATTAACAATATTCAAATCACTGTTCCAGTGGTAGATTCTGATCAAAGATCTATTGAATTAAGCGACCGAAATAGGTATTCTAAAACACCTCCACCCCGATTATCTGTGAAAGAAAGATTAGGTGGAAAGGTTGAAGACGTACGTAAAACTAGAGAAATGCGTTTACTACAAAGTACTGTTGAAAGAGTGAAGTCCAGGTCTAAAACGCCCAAAAGAGAACTAGCTTATCGCAGAGTGACGGTTGAAAGGGAAAAAGAAAATAAAACTGATTCCCACGGTAGATTGGAATCAATTAAATCTGAGAGACGTGTTGACAAAGAGGATAGCAGAAATCCCGACACGAGTCGTGCTGGTGATTCAAGAAAAAGAGAATTCGATAGAAATACAAAACATGACAAAAAATCAAATGTTGACGACAACTTCAGCACACGTCACCGTGATCGTGGCCATGACAATTCTAGTAGTGACATAAAACGAACGAACGCAGAGCGCGAAAGAAAGAAATCTATTTTAGACGAAGCTCATTTTGAACCTGATTATGACGAGACTCTTGAATCTGACAATGAAGCTAAAGATGAGAACGGTAAGAAGCGTGAACGTTCAGTTTCACCTACTGGGCCCGGTGAGGCTAAAAAAGCAAAGCTGGAAGATACCATCAAGCTAGATTTAACTAACGTGAAAAAGAAACCGGAATCTGACAGCGAGTCTTCTAGTGAGTCTGATGCAAGCTCTTCATCATCTTCTTCGGATGCACGTAGGCGTAAGAAAAAGAAAAAACGTAACAAGAAAAAGAAAAAACGCGCTGCTAGTGATAGCGACAGTGACTCCGATTCAAGTTCCGACGACCATAAGAAGAAGAAAAAGAAACGTAAGCATAGGAAGAAATCTAGTAAAAAGAAGAAAAAGTCTAAGCATAATAAGTAAATCACGCATTACTTGGAAGCGATTTTTTTATATTCTATGCATCTGTGTAACTTTTTATTAATTATAATTAACGTAATACACGCGCATTTGGCAGTACTACTTACTGCAGAGTGAATTTTTATGTTTAGAAAATTTATCATACGGCATGTAAGATTATTAAGTAATAAACTACAATTTAATTAAATGTTTTTTTTTGTTCTTTTTTTATCCTGAATGTGTGTGGAGGAATGAGTGTGAAAACCGATGAAGTTTATGAATTAGTGGATGCCATATATAGACATGTTGTGTGTAAATGAGACAAGAAAGGGTGGGACACATGCCACGTTTACCTCTTACTGGTCAGGTGTTGACGAGTGCGAGAGAGCTTGTCAAGGAGTAGGGATTATTCTTTCTGAAAGGTTGAGAAAATGTGTGAAAGATTTTGAGTGCGTTAATCCAAAACTCCTATGCCTCCGGTTAAAAGTAGGTTTACACAGACTGTATAATTTGTAATTAAACACACAAAAGCCAGTAGTGAAGCATAAGAATACTTCTGTGTTCCTTCTGATGAGTGAGGTGCTAGAGCGCCAATTTCATGTCCTCTTCTCTTTCCCATCCTTTCCTAATAAGGATAAGATGGGAAGGGAAATATCCTTATCCTATCTATGCCTTCCTCTGTCCAAAGACAACGCATCTATGACTCATTTGTTGCAGCGGTCACTTAACATCAGGTGATCCACTTGCTCGTTTGCCACCACGTTCAAAAAAAAACTATTGTTAAGAGCACCTACCTAATATCTACTAATTGTCAAACACCACTTTATCAATGATTGTCGTTTATAGTTATTAAATACCAATCAATGATATGTATTATCAAGATAAAAATACATATCGTGAAGCATTAGTATTATTAAACCTATTACCGAAGATATCAAACGAAAGGCATAATAAATACCTCTGATCCGTATAATTTTAGAATAATAAACAAATTGTAGTATTAATTATTTATTTACAAAAATTTATTATGCCATGTTATGGCCTTATATGTTTTACATTTAATACAATCTTAATTTGTTGACAATTCGTTTATCGTTGTACAACAATGGTGATATAGGGATGTAAAACACCTTAGTATCCTTTAAACTGAGTAAAGCTGTAAAACAATTCAAACATTCGGTTTATTCTCACACTCACGCAAACATACAAAGATCATTTGCACACTGGGTGCTGTCGCCTACAGCACTTTATTTTAAAATCTGGTTAATATAGAGACATACATTAACAACTGAACATAAAAGTTACCCCTGTGAATTCAGATGATTCCATTCTACTAAATATATTTGATAGACAACTATTCCACTTTGTTCACCAAGGTCTCGTGACTCAGGTGATTTAAATTTCAGATGATCAAAGTTAAATTAAATAAAAATTAAAAAAAAAAACAAGTTTGTAAGTAATTTTAACGCGATTTTCATTGGACAGAGTGATTCAAGAGAAAGGTTAATATATTTTTAGGGATTAGTCTTGGCTGCAATGTAAATTATTTCTTGGGTTACCTAAATTTGTATTAATTTCTTAGGTTACACTCATTGACTCTACTTCAAATAGGACAAAGTAGGGCAACTCTGCCTATATAAGGCGTTGTAAGGAACATTAAGTATTAAAGCCGGATTGGGCATCCAGTTATAATACTAAAGTAACGGCCCGAGCCGAGGCTCCCGAAGGAGCCCTCGAGCATAGTTACTGCAAAGAGGTTTAGGCTAAGCGCCCTCTTGCCACCTCAAATCCGGTGAATCTGTAAAAGCCTCCTGGCTAACAGTGACAAGTCAGTCACAAAAAAAAACATTAAGGTATAGGTATATCGCTCGGCTCTCTCGGCGGCCTTCCAATCCGATTATAATAATTAATTTACGGCCCGAGACTTCCTGTGCAGAGGGAGCCCTCGAGCTAAGGTAATCTTAAAGAGGCTTAGGCTAGGTGCCTTCTGTGCCCTGCAGCCTCGAGCCCGGTGTAGCTGTAAATGCCTCCTAGGCAAACAGTGACATTTCATTCACAAAAAGAAACACAACAACAGGAACATTATGTTTTGTATAGAGTATAGTGAGCGGAGGTTCTGCCCGAGCTCCTAACACTTTAGTCAATATTTGAAGAGACCAGTTTTGTGAAATATTACGTTGAGATAGTTCGTTTGTTAGATATTTTTAATTGTTTAATATTACAATCGCTAATAATATGTATAATACATGCATATTATAATAATTTCAAAGATTTGTAATGTGACGTAAAAAAATATTTTTGTGCACTTACTTTGCAAACACTGGCAAACCTTATGAAATAGAGCAAAATAATGTAATAAAAATAATAAATAACTGAACTGTATATCTGTAAAAAAAATGCCTATCTTCTACAGTAAGCCTTAAAAGATATGTCTATTTTTTAAGACTTTCTGTATCCATTTCAACTTGAAAAAAGTGATAACGTACATTGTGACAATTCAAAAGTCATTTAGACAGATACAATATTAATCCTTATCAACGTTTATACTTTAGTTACCTTAAACATTTCATGCACTATATCCCTATACCCTTTACAGATCATATAATTTCAATTATTATCTTAGGAGTAACACAAAATAAAAACTACTGCCCTCAAATATAAAATCAAGCGCAGGTACATACACATTAAATTTATAGAAAAAAAATTAAAACGCGACAAAACTGAACTGCGTGAAATGAAATTTATTAATTTTACTTATACCTTATACAATAATTATCATTTTATAAAAGGGCAATAAGAATTATAACTTCGGCTTCCCTCTTCTGTATCCGCCCGTGAGGGAGAGAGCTATATGGTGGAACCAATTCTTTCTCATTAACTTTCTCTCTTGCTTGACTTCGCGGCGGAATTGCTTCCATTCTTCAAATAACTCTGGTTCACGGGGCCCGTACGTAGGCTTTTTACTAAAAGCTGTTTTAACAGTCTGTAAAAAGTTATTAGGTTTTGATTATCGTTATTTCTCAAGATACTAGCAGATATCAATATGTCTCTATGCGATATTGAACATCTTTTCCTCATATTGTGTATATAGTACATACATATGTACATGGTGAAAGGTACATACCTTTCTTGGTTTCGCACAACGCCATTCTACTTAATAAAATAGTAATAAATGAAATACATACCTCAATTACATTGTTAGATCTATATTTCCATAAAGCATGTGCCATGAAGAGAGGGATTAATGCAATTCCCAGGTATTGCAAGAGATTGCCAGCGACTGTAAAAACGTCAATTTTATTACGCATATATTCAAACTATTTTATTTATTGATATTTGAAAGGTTTTTATCGGTAAGTGGGGTTTTCGCAATCCTGTATTTGTCTAGCGTTGTCTGTCTGTTATTTACAATGAATATGATATTGTATATGTCGTGTCTCATCTATGTTCCTCAAAACAGTTCCTATGCAGTTTAATAACGCGGTGCAGCCTACTTTTTATTTTAGCGAAGAATTTCCTTAAAGCCACCATTAACTATCTACACGATTAAAGTAATCTTTGCCATTATAATATATGAATGTAAATAATAAAATATAACCTTCAACTAGTAATTATTCATAATAAACTTAATCTATATTGATAATTTTGACATTTAATCGCCGAGCAATAACCTATTTTGCGTAATCTTGTTCAACGCGCGATATTTTGCAAATAAACTAAAAGAAAAAACACATTTTCAGTTTGACATTCAGTTTGACAAACACATTTAGTTGCTATTAAAAAAATTCAACTCACTTCCATTCATATACTTGTGTCCATAAATGAAACAACTCTACAAGGACAAAGAGTCCTCAGGTTACCTTTCAAACACTTTTGCCCTAAGTTTTAGACTTTAGATTACAGATGTAAAATTAAAAATCTTTTTAGCCTATTACCATATCTGAAAGTAGGTTTGTTTAATTATATTAATATTTTGAAATAAAACTAATTTTACGGATTTTAACGCGTTTATTTTAAGTTTTTGTTTACAGCGCGCATGGTCACGACGGTACTGAGGTGTCAGACGACCCAATGTCAAAGTTGCTGGCGAGGTACCCTTGAAACGTCGGGAACAAAAACTTCAAAAAAACGCATTTACGATTAGGCCATGCATGCACTCCAGTTTTATGGATAGCCTTCCCAATTCCATCCCTCGTCCTACTAACTTTAAGACCCTCCTAACCCATTTACTAGGGTAACCCCGTTTGCAAATATTTTATGCGACTATATTAACACCAATAATATTAGATTATAAGTTGTTTGTCTTATAACCTACTTAAACGCTTTGTAAATTATTGTGTGTCCTGTTTTAAGTAAATCAACGGTTTTAGATAATTCAACAGGTTTAATGTCTTTAACTTGTATGCTCACGAGACTTCGCCAAAAGCAGAGTATCAGTAACCACTTGACACTGGGCCAATCCACTAAGGGAGAGCCATATATAAGACATCATCATCAAATAAACGCGTAAAATCCGTAAAAAAAGATTTATTCCAATGTGTAGTATTCGCGTAAATATAAGAAATCATTATATCTTAATATTGTATACTCACTGTAAGCTGGTTGTGGGTAGTAATAGTCGTCTCCGAACGTAAGAGTACCCGCAGTGGCGAGGGCATAGAAGAACACCGAAATCATAATAATCGGCGTGACGATTGACCAGCAAATACGCCAGTAGAATGAGGTTTTCAAACCCAACATAAACTCTATATCAGTACATAGGTTTTCGAGCCCTAAAAATAATTTTATTAATTCGTAAAAGTGAAAATTTTGTTAAAATTTTAGGAGTTTTTTAGAAATTATACTAGAAATAAATTGAAAACTTTGTGCGTAAGGCCAGGCCGCGCCACCCGGTATTAGAACAGAAGATTAGTAACGATAAATGAAAAACCGTCATTCATATCTGGGAAATAACTGTAATTCATACAAGATAAAAAAAAAACAGGAAAACTTATTTCGATCAGATTAGCAGTTTACTAAAAAATGGCGATATAAGGAGCACCCATAACCGACGAGCATGTATGCGTAGATGTATGAATGTAGAAGAAGCGAGAGAGGTGTGCCAGGATCGTGCCAAATGGAGGTCCGTGATCTCTGCCTACCCCTCTGGGTTACGGGCGTGAGCTCATATTTTATTTTTTCATACAAGATATGTTACAAAGAAAGAGAGTAGAGTGAGAGAGCTGTAGAGTTGTACGAAAAAAAAAATGTGATATTTGAAATGAAATAAAAAATATCTTCGATAGCTAAGTGGAGAAAAAACAATAATTTTACCGTAAATCCAAAATACTCCAATAGTTTCAATGATAGCTGCAAACAGTCTCATGAATGTTCCTCCGTAGAAGTCGACCAACTCTAATATATACTGGCCACCCTAAAATAGATAAGCAATAAGCAGAAGTTAAAACATATTTGTATATTACATTCATTATATATACTTATAAACAGACACATAATCTATAATTTCTCTTACTTCACTTCACTTCACAAAAGGTCGAGACGGACAGATCACTTACCGGGGTAACATAAACCAGTCCAAAGAGGAAGCCTACGCAGCAGCTCATAGCTGACATGTACAACGTTGGCACGCGAGGAAAGGCGTCCAGGAGGACGGTGTTGACGGTGGACAGCAGCGCGACGCCTGACCCCACGCCCAGGACCGCCATCATGAGGAAAAATAGCACCGCGAACAGCTGGGACAAAATACAAATTATTAGTTATGCGTATCTACGTCATAAATTTGTACAATATTTAAAACAAGCGTTTTTATATGGAAGAACGTAGCAAACGAGCACGCGGTACCCCTAATATTAAGTGACCGCTACCCATAAGCATCTGCAACAAGCTAATAGGTAGTAGATGCTTTGCCTACCTTTAATGGACAGAAGAAAGGATAAACATAAAAAAGGATATTTCCTTTTCCTATCCGTTCCCTCCCCCGTCAAATCCTCTTCTTCTTCTTCCCAACCTTTCGAATTTGGAATAGGATAAAAAGGACTAGGATTAGGCCTCCAGTACCTCACTGATCTGACGAAAAGCAGTAATACTTCTATTTCACGCCTGCCTTCTGTGCGGTCGTGATATTTCACCGTTTGAGCCTGCCCATTCGCGCAATAGATGTTGTTGCGGGCTCTACCACTGTCGCGTCTAGCGGTAAGTGTCTGTATTTCAATAATTTATTGAAATTAATATATATTTTTTTAATAACAACTCTATTGAGACCAGTTTTAGGATATAGATACGGTAAGTGCTACTTATTAATGTTTGTTTTTATTTTATAGATGAACACTATACCTACCTTCGTGATGCGTTATTAGTTACATTAATTTTAAACTCTAATAACGAGGTAAATGATATATTTGCATAAAAAGAAATATACCGTAACTGCAGTATAGTTACTTTTTACCTGGGGTACAAATGGAGATTTCGAAATAGCATCCGGGTAGGAGATGAACGCGAGACTGGTGCCTCCCGCGCCGATGACCTGGCCGACGTCGTCGTAGTTCAGCTCGTACGCCAGGTTACCGAGCACCCCGAAGATTGTGATGCCGGATATCAGACTCGTGAATGTATCCAGAGTTGTTACGATCATAGAATCTCTGTAAGGTAGAACAAACATTAATATACTCACTCATACTACTCCTACTAGTCCTTGATATCAGAGTTCTTTCCTAGAATAACTTTAACCACAGCATTAATTCTCTTCGTACACCACGAAGAGTAATGGCCGATTGAACAAGATATGTCTTTCAACTAGCTTGACTTGAATTTAAATATGTAATTATAACACTTTATAATACAAAGTCTATACAATCTCGGATCTATGTACAAAGAGCAGTACGGAAAGGAAGAAGAAAACTGTAAGCCAATTAGCCATTCTGTTGAAAAACTTAAAATAAGGGTCTAATAAACTTAAATTAACTAATGTTAACGTACCTGTAAACATTCTGTCTGAAACCATTGTACGACGAAAACATAATCAATGCACCTGAACACACCGATAATGAGAAGAACACCTGAGTGACCGCCGCGTACCAAACCTAAAATTATAATAGTTTTGGAATCGATCTGAGCGAGTAAGACGCCATCGATACACACGATGTCGCTTTAAAAGTATAAAGAAAATAAAATAAATTGAAAACGTACCCTGATCTCTAGAATCTTATTCCAATCTGGTGTCACGAAAAATAGAATTCCATTAGCGGCTCCAGGCAGAGTAACGGATCTATAACATAATATCAAACCGAATTAATTCCACTAGCGGCTCCAGGCAGAGTAACGGAACTTTAACATAATATTAAACCGAATTAATTCCACTAGCGGCTTCAGGCAGAGTAACGGAACTATAACATAATATTAAACCGAATTAATTCCATTAGCGGCTCCAGGCAGAGTAACAGAACTATAACATAATATTAAACAGAATTAATTCCATTAGCGGCTCCAGGCAGAGTAACGGAACTTTAACATAATATTATATGAACTATAACAGAATGACAGCACTTATTAAAGTGCCCGTTGCGATGGACATGGGCTTCCTTGGGAAATAACACATCAAAAATTACGGAAGCGAAGAAAATATTATCGCGGCATCGGTAAATTTAGATCGCCAGGCTCCAAATCTTGCACTTACTTTATCTTGTATTCGTGTAATATTAGGTCCAAGTACAAAATACGGCGTGATTATGTGTGATATGCATAATTCAGGTGAACGTTTGCGCGGAGAGCGGAGACTTGCTAAAGGTTCTGTTTAGTTTAGTTTAGCGGAGACTTGCTAAAGGTTCTGTTTAGTCTGTGATGGGATTTGTCGCACCTTGGGCGGGCGAAACAATTTCGAGTCGAGCGGAGC
>JWHW01035449.1:191972-208756 GCA_000931545.1 Papilio glaucus | reverse complement strand
CGATGTCACTTTGAGACTGATCTATATTATCGGGTGCTGCATCGAACCCATTATTCCATTGACCCCCAGTGTCGACATCTTTAGTATCACTATTTTGTGGATCCTAGAACATTTAAAAACATTTTGCTTACATATTTTCAAAGGTGTTAAGAAATACACTGCACTAAAACAATCTATGGTATCGATAATCACCATTGATACTCGGATATGGCATCAACGCGCAGCAATGCGCGAACACTGAAAGAGAACTTGGCCAAATGTCTACTCGTACATATTGCAACTTGTATCAGATAAAAAGTTTAGAATTTATCAGTTCTCTATCTTCAAATGATTATTAAGAAATTATGCCCTGCATTACATACCTAATTAAATATTTTAAAATCTTTTTTATCAGAGTCTTACCGTAAATTGGAGGAATTTTTCGTGTGTAAGATGGAAATTTGGTTGTTTCTTTCAAAGTTTCTAAGAGATTCAAGATACGGTTTCGGTACCTTCAAATAGCAGATCGGTCGTTTCTTACCACGTTTAAAGCTTTACATAGTACTATATCCATACTTTGTACGTATGTATATAGTACTATGTAGGTATGTCAATACTTCCCATATCGAATACGAATGAATAAATAAATTCTGAGAAGAATTTATTTTATTTTTCTTAGGCACAGTTACTTACAGGTCGTTATAAGCCTAATAAATCTACCATGGTATTGAAGTCGGAAACACAACTGCAACTTCCTCCGCCCCCGTCCCCTTCTTTCTGTTAACACAATCGTGTCATGTTGGCCTCTATTGAGAGGCAAACTATTGAGTTTGACAATAAATGACTTAGCATATCCGTGGGTTTACAGTTCCGAAAACATTCACATAAAACATATTGTCTTTTCAGTTTTCAGATAGAAAATTAGAGAGAAAGCTTGTATCGCGACACGATTTTACGCTAGTGGAAACCAACTTTATTACTAATCAATAGTGTCATAATGAATTTTGATTCTTAAATAAACTATAAATGATTTGTAAGTGCTACGCTACCACGACGAAATAGCGTGATATTGTAAAATTAAGGAGTATAATAAAAAGAGAGGGGGCTGTCAATAAGGTTCATTTTTGCGAGTTTATTTTTCAGACTTTTGACGTATCCCGGTGGCCGGGCACCGCTCTGGGTTTAGAGGGTTAAAATCTTATAGAATTAATTTATTTTGTGTTTTAATCGATCGCAGTTTTTATAATTTCAGTTAACGTTTTAGAATGTTTCAACAAATGAAATCAATGAATTGGGTTAAATATCGTAAATTTTCTTTTTTTAATTTGTCCGAATTATGGTCCTTCAAGAAAAGCGTACTCCTTCCTTAAAGGGCGGCAACGCTTTTGCTCTGATGTTGCAGATGTTCATGGACGTCGGCTATCGCTTAGGCCATCCAATGCTGCTAGCACCCGCGTCTTATTAAAATAAAGCTAACTTTTGTAAGCTCTCCTTAAAATATAGTTATATGCTGTGACTTTTTGTAGATCTTTTTAAGATTCAGTAGTCTAGCCAGTGTTTGCAGTGTAATCGCCCAAAAATATCTTTTTTACGACATCACATTACATATCATTAAAATTCTCTGCTTTTCTCTACTACAATATGCATGTATTATACACATTAACCTTCTTCTGGAATCACTCCGTCTATTGACCAAAACTACATTAAATTCCGTTGCGTAGTTTGAAAGATCTAAGGGAACAGACAGCGGAAGCGACTTTGTTTTTTACAATGTAAGTTAATAATGTACAAAGGGTTTTTAAACAAAAACCGGCTGCGCAGTTTTAAGAGTTCCAGTAGAATTATTACTTTCTTTTCATTTGCTTACAACCGAAAAAAAATCTTCCCTTTCTTGGTGTCAGAATTTTGATCAAACAAATTATAATATTCACAATAATATAAATATTCCTGTTTATTACACCGACTTCATTGTTAAACAATTTGTTGTTGACTTTGATTTCCTTGATTTTCAATCTCAACGATGTCGTGAATGTTTACGGGCGGTGTTCAATTAATATGGCAGGAGCCGCTTAGTTAGTGTCCTATAAAACGTATGAAGTATGGATGGACCAAAATCAAACGTCGTTACTTAAATTTCATAATTTTTATTACACACAGATTTTACAATTTTTTGGTCTACTAGGACGTATAGCACAAGAAATAATATTATAATGTATAATACAAAATGTTAAAAAAACGATGCATAAGAACAACTATTTATAATAATAGAATATTCTGTCTCTTTATAATTTTCCGAAATTCTAGCCACAAAAAAAACAAGATCCAGGTACATAACGAATTATTGATTACATTTCAAAATTGTAACATAGCCTTGCCATGAACCAAATTAAAACACATTAGAAGTAATATGGTAAGAGTCATTTCAAGAGCCATCATCGTCTCCCTGTCTTGTTCCTGGCAAAGGGTCAGTACAAACATGGTTTCGTCTTCCAAATCATTCTATCATCTTTCATTTTAGCAGCCACTCCTTTCTTCAAATTGTTTCACCAAAATCGCTTTCATAGATTAATAGAAGTCGATGTGTAAATTAGTTAATTTACACATCGACTTCTATAAATCTATGAAATTGAATAGAAAATTCAATTGAATCGCTTGATGTAATGTTTTAAGTGTTACTTTGGCAAATAGTACGGGTTGGGAGTTGCCATGACTAATTCCCTCTGCCACCAAAATACAGTCATTGGTGTTAATATATTAGAGATGAAGCAGAGGAAAGCGAAAGTGTTTTGCAATCTGTTGTTTAAATACTTAGCGTCCGCACACAGCCGCTAACTAATTGCACCACTTTAGCTCGCGACTGGAAATCCGTACCTATTGCTCTATTTGGAAGATGTTAGAAGAATTTCAATTCGAAATCTGACTTAATTATATCGAAAATTATTTTAATTCCATTATTTTCTTTTTGTTAATGTGCTATTATAATTTGTAAAAATAGTAAATAATCCTTAAATTAATTAAATAAAGTGATAATTTACAAAGAATAATAAAAAAAAATATTTTAAACCATTTAATGATACTGTACAAAGCTTAACTCTTGTTACTAAGGAATTAGGTATAACAGATTCGTTTATAATAAATTATTTTGATACTTAACTTTATAGAGAAAGGGACTTTGTTG
This sequence comes from Papilio glaucus, assembly GCA_000931545.1. Lineage (NCBI taxonomy): Eukaryota > Metazoa > Arthropoda > Insecta > Lepidoptera > Papilionidae > Papilio > Papilio glaucus. Next base: position 205,599 of record JWHW01035449.1, on the reverse strand, counting down.
TTATTGGAATGCTTAAATATTTGTAATATCCTTTTGAGTTTTTGTTGCAATTATCGTATCGTAAATGCGACATATTAATGTCTTTAATTGTTTATATTGAATCGTTTTAATAAAATGTTTACTTAAATAATAAGAAAGTTTAAGTAGCTATCAATAGTAAAACGTTAGACATTTAATTTCTAAATATTTTCTTTTTATTGTTTGTTGTTAAAATAAACGGAATATTTAATCGCCCTTTCAATTTCTTAAACTATCACATGTCTTAAAATTAAAACAATATTCAATGAACTAGAGTCTTCTTTGATAGCCTTTTGAAAGACTGAGCCAGATGTGAGTGAGCCAGCTGACTTGCAGCTTCTCGCGTTCAGCCATTGCGTCTTTTTTGAAGAGAGTCCATTCGTTGCGTGTTATCGTCGATCTGGGGCCCCACGTTGATTTGGGACGGAATGATTGCTTCAAGGTCTGCAAATATATTATTTATATTAAGTAAGTGGTAATTTTTCTTGCATTATACTATAAAGCTCGAAATTGCTGGTACAACGAGGAATTTAGTGGACCGGGATAGTACTAGCATTTCACAAAAACCGGCGAGAAGTAGCATAACTATTGTACTTTTCTTCTGATGCGATGGTTAGGGTCACTTAACCTCGAATGAGAACTCAGATATGATATGAGTAATTTTATCACCTTGCACCGGAAACCAAGTAGTCCAGAAAACAAACATTAAGATATGAAAAATACCAAACGCATTTTGCCTCGGCCAAAAGTCCGACCGCCAACAGCTTGGTAATACAATCCTATCCTATCTCTATATAATCTGCCTAGCCGCATAACCCTCGTTATCGACAATATATTTGAAATATAGGATTTAAATGACTCACTTCTATGAAATTTCCAGTCCTGTTCTTGAACAATACTGCGACCAGGCCAATAGGGACAAATCCGACGCCGACAAACAGCATGAGGTATCCAGAAACTGAAAATTTAATTCGCCGTATTTAAACCACATTTCCTTTAGATACGGAAAACGAAAAATACTGTCTTTGTCTTGTCTTAGCACAAACTTAGATAGAATGGTTAAATATAATGTTTAGTAAAAAAAATACACTATTTGCCTATTTTAATTTTATTATTGGGAATTATTACTGATTGATATTATGAATATATTTAAACAATATACGTACCAGTACCAGCAACCGGATAGTAATAATCGACGCCGAATACCAGTTCGGTGCTCGTCGCCAGGGCGTAGACGAACACGACAATCATCATAGCGGGTGTGATAAGACCCCAACAGAACCTCCAGTACACTGAAGTCTTGATGCCCAACATGAATTCAATATCGAGACATAAGTTTTCGAGACCTAAGAATGAAACAACATGCCAATATTATCAGGTGTCAGATATGTTAAACAAGGAATAATTAAGCACTAGTAAATATTTAACTAAGTTATTTCATTTCATTTGTGAATATCAAAGATGATGTTATGGACTAGGCTGTATTCTAAAACTACGACGAGAATAATGACGAATAGATGTGTCTCACGGAAAACCGGAGAGAATTTGTATATTTTATACTTTGCGTTTCGTTTGAGTGAGGTATCGGTGATACAATCTCCTTCCCATTTGATTTCGCTTTCCTCCCCCTTTCCCGTTAAATATTTACAACTAACCATTTTAACCTGCAATTTTGACAAAATGTGATTAAGACAAAATCTGTATTCGTAAGGGATTTCATCTAACATATTTCGAACAACTTACTCGTTTAACCCTTGCCTCTATGAAATTATGTAAACATTATCCGATACATACCGTAAAACCAGAACACGCCGATAACTTCAGCAATTGCACAGAACAGTATAAGGAAGGTGCCGCCGTAATGGTCGACCAATTCCAAAATGTACTGGCCACCCTGCAAACAAAGAACATTTAAAATTGTTCTTATTTATAACGTATAATTTACACAGATAGAGTTTTGATAGGGAAATTGTACCCAACCATGCGTCTCTAATACGGGCAATTACTTTGATGAAATAGATATTACATATTTTTAGATCTGGACGTGGAAACATAAGCAATATGTTTGTATTTATAATAGGTTTTGTGTTAACTCCAGTTTTCATTTGATTATATTATTTAAGTTTATTAATTATTTCTGTGTATATTGTGAATATTTGTCGCTATACCGTTTACAAATAAAAAAAACTCACAAAAAATAAAATACATTAATTTACAGACCGGTGTGACGTAGACAAGTCCGATGAGGAAGCCGGCGCAGCAGCTCAGGGCCGACATTATGACGGTGGGCACGCGCGGGAACGAGTCCAGCAGCACCGTGTTGATGGTCGACAGCAGGGCCACCGCGGAGCCCACGCCAAGGACGGTCATCATCAAGAAGAACAGCACAGAGAACAACTGCGGATAAAAAAGTTCTTATCTCTGTGTTTAAAGCTGTGATTTATGCAAATGCATGTTTGTTTTTTACTATGCTTTCACGCCTGTACGAGTCAACTGACACACTTTGTCGAGGCTACATATAAAGACATGAAAGATCCTTCTATCCCGAAAAAATAAAGAAATATCACTATTATCCCGAATCATCATCCTAATCAGGACTTAAAAACAAAGTAATCAAAGTGTTTTATCTTTGACAAGTATTTAAGGACTTCAAAGCTAGCGAAGCCGCTTGTAAAAGGTAGAATAATCTTAATTATACTATTCATAGTTCATCTTACTTGTGGTTGGAAGGTTTTAGCGATAGCATCAGGATACGATATAAACGCCAGCCCCGTGCCGGCCGTGCCGACCACGTCCTTGACTTCTTGGTTCAACACGTAAGCCAGGTTGCCGAGGATACCGAAAATTGTGATACCCGAGAGCAGGCTCGTGAAAGTGTCCAGGGTTGTCACAATCATAGCATCTCTAAAATTAAAAATAAATTTATATTTGGTTAGAAATATGGAGAATTAATACGTGGTATTACAATATAATTCCCTGCTGCTGTAGATTTAAGATTAAAATGTAAAAGTATTTCGCGTAATTCCCAGTAAGCAACGTATTATCATCTATGTAAATTGTGTATCATCGCTTCGATTTATGTAAACTGTGTTTTGTTAATCCAATTATTAATAAATTGTCTTATTTATTTTTAATCATCGTCATCACCCTAACATATCACAGTCCACTTCTGAACATACATAGGTATTCCCCAATGCCTTCCTCGGCTTTCCGAATTTTGAAATAAAATGTTTAATTAAGCAAAAATTAACTGGATGCAATATTAATTATCCCAAGGGATGACACGGACAGGGATTCAAGTTTTTTTTAGCATAAGAATTCATCGTATACCTGTATACATTTTGTCTGAATCCGTTGTAGGATGAGAACATGATGATGGCGCCGGTGCACACGGACAAAGAGAAGAACACCTGGGTCACTGCTGCGTACCACACCTGGCAAATATGTTATTATTGACAATACCAATCAAATCAGTAAAGCAATAGTCTATATATATATGTCCTATATATACACCTATATAAGTTAGAGCTATGTATGCGTGCCAAGTTAGCGAGTGGATAAGGAAAAGAGGCGTGGAAAGAGAATGGAACTTGCAACATCTCAGGTGTTCGGTGAACGCATGAGATTCGGAGGCAGAAACGTTGCCGATGACTAACCCTCCCTCTTTTACTCGCAATAGGATTACCACTCCCGCCTACTAAGCCAGCGCGGTCACAGTCGGCGGTTGGAGGAGGAGGGGCGTCCTAACTATAAGTACGTCGACTTCACTCCTGTGTTCTATGGGATCTTGTCATAAATATACATTTTATATCTATCTTATAGTATAAAGCTATATATATATTGTCTGTATGGAATTGCCCATTCTTGTAAATCTACATCATGTAGATCTCTATATGAGTGTCCACTCCTATAAAAACACGAATTTCCACAAAAAAATTAACATTTTTAAGTTTAATGGATTTATCATCCCATAGCATCAATGCAAAATCTTACTGGACCCTATTACTGTGATACGACGCAAAACGAAGTCCCAACAGTCCACAGCTATATTATTTAAGCCACGAGTTGCACTAAATTCACAAGAATAGCGTAGAATACTATTCACCACCTTCACCGTTATCACCGCTGTGACTAGTTATCATACTATCATACAAGGTCTCATATTATAACACACTAGTAGATATTTTTTGATTTAATTTAACAAGTAATGATAGCATTACTTGTTACTTACATCGAGTTCAAGAAGTTTATCCCATTGTGGTGTTATGAAGAACAATATACCATTGCCCGCTCCGGGAAGAATTGCAGTACTGAAATATTATAGCATATATTATTATAACGTTTCAAGACATAATAAAAAATATCTTGTAATTTTTTAACAACAAACCTGATGAGTAGAATGATCATGACTACGTAAGGGAATAAAGCGAGGAAGTACGCAGCCTTGCCCGAACTCTTCACTCCTCGTGCCACGATGAGGAAGATCATGACCCATGATGCGAGAAGGCATAAGGTCAAGTACCATATAGGTGCACCTGGAAATTAAATAGTTAATTTATATATTAATTAGGCTCACAGATGTTAATTAAGTATTATTTGCTTCTCGCTTGCCGTTATCTGTCAGAATAATTTAAGAAAGGCAGCCCAGAAAATTTTACGTTCCTCATTAGCGTATGAAAACATTCGTGTAATACAAAAGATAACGATATTATGTCAAGGATATCTCCAATAATTATTATTTTTATTGCACTATAATATTTAAGTCAATTTAAATCGGTATTCATAAACTGATACTAACCAAGTCCGCCTTCGATTCCGTCACTTTGCTGAAGAACAGTTTTCCTAAAATGTAATTTATATGTACATTAAAAGTTCCAATAACTTTAGTAAATAATGTTTAAGCGTTCAATGTTTATTTATTAGTGATAATTATTAACTAAGACTTATAGCTAAAAAAATAGTGATCATAAAAATTTATGAGACGAATATTGTACAGATGTTATACAGAAAAAAAAAATAAGTCTATACTTGTCGCAACATAACAGACCTCTTTTGACAGTTAAGTTATTGACAGAACTGTCAAAACTTTATACTTGTCCTACTTTGTGATGAAAATAGTTAAGTTATAACATAAAAAACTTACACAAAGTACAGTTCGGCGCTGCTCGTCGAATTTTCTGTTAAGACGACATTCTCTGTCATATCCGATGGCACGCAATTCAACCATTCGGGCTCGCAGATAGCCCAAGGAAGCGTGGATTGAAAGCTCATTGATAAATAGTACAAACAAAGAGCTATGATGGACACATAGTATGACAGAATGTATCCACATCCAAGGGCTTGAGCGTATCCCGTACCTAAAATTATTATAGACACATAATTAATTGTAGTTATTTCGAAGGTGGTATAAAGTTATCGAGCTGTTTTGTATTATTAACCAAATCTGTAGGCAAAGATAGCTACCTATATACATAATACTGAAATTTTCGTCAGTATTACGACGTTAGAAAAGGACGTATATCGTAAAAAGAAGCATCTAAGAATGACGTACGAAAATACGACTTCGTGCAGCTACAGTCGAACCAAGCGGCGTTGGGAGACTTAGCAAAAGTTGGACCTACGATCTGGTCATGGCTTCTAGTATTCATTGTACAAGGGTAGTAAGAAACAATGTGGCGATCCTAGTAGAAGTCCTAGTATCATTGTAGCTTAGATATTTCAGCATTATATGTTGGTTTAGATGATGTGCCGGGGTCACAATCTTCTTCCTCATCATCCTCCTCCTTCCCTCCTTCCTCTTATGCCCATGCATTGAGAACTGACTGATATAAATCATTAAACATTTTTTTCATCTTTGATTAGATGGGATACCGAACCAAGATAAAATTAGGTTAGGTAGCGTAAAATTAGGTTAGGTTAGTTATCATTTTTGCATAGTCACTAAGTCTTCAAATTATCTAATTTTAAGGTTTTAAGCAACTTTAACAGGTGAAACGCTGGATCCTATGCCGTGTTCTCACCTTTTAAAAAAATATCTTATTCTGTACCCAATCTTTGTAAGTGTAATTCATTTTTTTTTAATTAAGTTACTGTTAATTAACTGTTTGTGCGTTTTTTCATCCAGTGAAATGAAAATTAATTACTTTTTTTGACGTCTTGCTACTTTGTCCTGTTTAAACCTAATTGATTTTGTAAACAAGCTTTAATAGAATAAAAAAGATTAGATTTCTTGAAACAATAAAGATCTGGTAATAACATGTTGAAAGATAATTCAGATACAGTTTGTTATTTGTTATCGTATAATTAATAAGTTCCTGTTAAAATGTACAATCTTATCAAGTTCTGAAATTATTTTATCAAATATTTGGTTCAGATTACGGTGAGCTAAGAATTTTAACACAATGAAAGCATTTTTGCATTTTGTATTGCATCCTTGGGAAAACTAACAATTCTTATGGATCATCGGTCACATGTCCTAAGCTGGAAGTAAACCTCTCCAAGTGCTGCTACAAAGATTAGTCCCATGCCGTTGTTTTCCAGTGGCTGCCAAACAAGGGAATTGTCGCAACTCTCTATCTATCCACAATCCTTACCCAAAATATCTAAGCTGCGTTGAATTGTTTCTCTTAGTGGAAAACCTATTTCCTTCGAGTTTACTGGCATTCAATGCCACTACTTGTATTAACAAGGAAAAATTGGCATATTATCTATAGTCTTTATTTAATTTATCAATGGCGTCTCTTTAACTATATTCTTACCTGGCCAGTTCAATCATAAGGTAGATCTTATTACGACTACGTTGTCATTGTTTTAGAGAATTAATGACCAGATGACACCAGAAAAAGGTTATAAATTTAGCGACAGGAATAAAAATAGAAATCAAATCAGAAGAGAGATCTATATAATATGTTTGTTGAGTAATGTAATCTTAAACAGGTCGATGCCGGTATGAGTGGCATAGAATAATAAAAGAAATCAACTAGTAGTAATACAAAATGATTTTATACCTTTCATAGCAGGAGTCATCGACCAAACTTTTATAGAATTTCTTGAGCTGAACTGTCCCAGCACACCCTCCAGATAGTACATAGGTTTGCCGATTAGGATCAGTACAATTATATAAGGGATAAGGAACGCGCCCCCGCCGTTCTGATACGCGACAAAGGGAAAGCGCCACACGTTTCCCAGGCCCACTGACGTCGCAATGCAAGACATGAGGAACTCCAGCTGATTGCCCCACATGGCCCGCTCCGGTTGATCCTCTTCCACATCCTCCTACAAGAAAAGTTTAACTTGTAAATAATAAAATAAATTAATAAATGATTCTTTGAGTATCATCTTATTGCAGTTTAGATGTAACTTTAATCCACTATGCAGTCCAATTTTAGCTTAATTCACTGATTAAGCTGATAGTTGATTGCAGTTGAAACTGGGATAGAGTGAGACCGCAGTCGTACGTCCAGGGAAAGCTTATTGTCATGAATCAGACAATTATATTACAATGTAATTTTGATGTGAAACCTCTATTGGCGCACCTTGGCAGTCAAATCGAATTTCTTATGGCGTTACTCCCCTTCTACTATCTGTAAGGCTCTTGCTGGTTTCTATTCATAAATAACTATATACCGTAATTATTTATTATATTTAAATAATAAGTAAAATACATTGATTTTTATTACGAAACTCTTATTTGTTTTTTTTATTTTATTCTATACTTTTTTATTGTTCACATCTACCGGCTACTATTAAATTGCATTACTACTTACTACTAACAAATTGTAACAACAATTTGTTGGTATTATTAGCTATAATGCTACGTGATAAACATGTTTCATCATAAATTAATATTCTATTGTTTCTATTAATTTTACGTTATTTTGAAATATATTTTTTTAGATAAAATAATAAGAGGCAACTTTGTTAAAGCATTAAATGTCATAAGTAACACTCATGCAAATAATAAATACTATCTTGACTTTATACGACGCCCATCTGCTTGTAATAAAGGTACTTTTGTCATCGGGGTTAATAAACCCGAAATTATATTTGAATTTTATGCATATGATATTAGTATTCTTCCCATAAACAACATTAAATCATTTTACATAGAAAACTACACTATCATTATTTTGCTATGGAGCAAATGGAGCTACGACGTACATAGGTACCTACTCCAATGAATATGATTTTAATAGGACCCAAGAAAAAGAAATATTTCGGTTAATCAACCTCCTATATAAATAAATATTTTGAATCACACTACTAATTTCAATAGCCGCTGTTTCTTCAGCCAACCGTCGACCACTGCTGGAAATATGCCTCTCCCCCCTCCACGTCCTACGGCCTAAAACCAGAATAATGTTCAGTGACAAAAAGTATGGATTTACATCTTACCTTTTTTTCTTTCGCTTCATCGGACGGCTTATACATTTTATCTGGTGTCATGCTCATAGACGCCTTATCAAAGCCGTTTGTGAACGGCGGCAGTGTCTCAGGACTGGGATCAAATCCCTTGTTCTTTTGGTCGTGGCTCTGTAATAATACATATTAATTTTTCTAAAAATGTTCTCTCTCTTAACTCATAGGTAATAAGGAAAAACTTAAAGACGACAATATAAGACAAGCAAGAAAGAATTATTCCATACTAGCTGTGCCCCGCGGTTTCACCCGCCCTGCAATTTTACTTAAACGAATATTACCTACTTAATACTACCCTAACCTCATCTTCATGCCCTTTTGCCCGCTTATGTGGGGTCGACACAGTATGACTGTAGAACAGTTTAACAATTACATAAAGGAGTGTTTAAACTGTGACCGTAATCGATAATACAATCTGGTCCGTATAAGTTCACCTAGGACATCCCTGCCAACACTAACAATCAATTTCGTAACATATATATAAATTCTTGACACTCTTTCTTCCTTCATCCGTTTAACTGTTAAACACAAAAATATATGATCCCTGTTATTACTGTACAGACGATTAGATATAGCCTAAAACAGACGATTTATCACCTATTTTTGTACATTTGTAAAAACATATGTAACTTTTCTTGTATTAATTAACTACTGAAAATATATAACGTTAGCTCAATGATAGCATATCCGAAATTTTTATTTTTAATAACATTTGTGTTTGTTTACACACAAACATGTGTGTACAACTTGTTGTTAGTGTGCCAGTGCTGATAACAATAATCAGAGCGATAAAGAATACATCAACCTCTTTTTGCCTTCTTTCTGGTATTATATTGTTTTATAATAAAACTGTCTGTTGAAACCTACTGGGAAAAAACCTTTACATATGAAATAGGCATTGGTCAGGGTACTTTTGGTCGTCATTGGTCACCTTCGTGGTCGTAGAAAAGAGCCCAAAAGAATGACGCCGTGATTGCCAAACAGTACGCCCTTGCCTAGGTAACCCAAAACCTATTTGTTGTGGGAACCAAAACTTGATGGAGGCCTACGTCCCGCTGAGGACGTCCGTTGGATAATGACGACGATGTGCACTTTGCCTAGAGCTTGTTAATCATATGTCTAGGTAGCTTATACTACTAGCAACCTGTCCCGGCTTCGATCAGGTTCAGACGGACAGATAGACAAATACAAAAAATGTATAGCCTAGATAACTCGCTAATAGAAGAGAATTAAATTAATTAATGTTGAAAGAGTTTTTAAAATTGATTTAGTAGTTATTGAGTTTATCCGGAACTAACAAACAAAAAATCTTTCTCTATAAAATATTAGCGTTAAATAAGGGCGACATTACTCTATAGTCAAAGTAAGTATAAGTATTGGTTGGGTAGTTTGATGCTACTCTATGCTATCGCACCAGGGTACCTTGAGCTGATTCTTGTTCTCATATTCCCTTTTATTGTTATATTTTGTATAATTATGATTTGTTTTCTATAAAAGCAGCACATGCAACACATAGAAGATACATTTTTTAACTAGAATACTATATACGTAAATACCAACATGCTATATAGTCAGGCCAACGTACAGCTCGAAACACTAGGAAAAGATTTCCAAATAAAAAGAGGCATCATACAGGGAGACCCCCTACCACCTAAACTATTTCTCAGCAGTACTAGAAAACATCTCCGCAACCTGAACTGGGAAGGTTTGGGTCTAAACATAAACGGGTCCAAACTGAACCATCTGAGATTTGCGGATTACCTAGTTGTTTTTGAAGAAAAGCCAGAAATCTTAGAACAAATGGTACAAAGTCTTAACAAAGAAAGTGAGAAAGTTGGACTGAAAATGAACCTTGCCAAGACCAAAGTAACGACCAAGTCGAAGAAGGCAGACATAGCCGTGAACGGAGTGAAACTAGAGTTTTCTAGTGAATATTAAATTAACCTAGGCCAACTTATATCTCCAAAAGACATAACAACAAAGAAAATAAACACAAGGATCGCCAATGGGTGGAAGAAGTTCTGGTCGCTTAAGGAAATCATGAAATCACAGGAACTGGGCATGGCCTTGAAAAGAAAAACCTTCAACACATGCATCCTCCCATGCTTAACTTACGGGTGTGAAATGAGGGCACTCACCAAATCTCTAAGGGACAAACTAGCCAAATGCCAAAGAGCGATGGAGCGCTATTATGCATAGGGTCCAAACTACGAGACAGGATCAGAAATACAGATATCAGGACGAAAACTAAATTAACTGATATCCTACTACGTATTGACCAGTAGAAGTGGAGGTGGACCGGTCATATGATGCGTGACAACCAAGGAAAATGATGCAAGGTAGTCTCAGAGTGGTACCTGTAAGACATGGAAAAAGAAGTCGAAGACAGTGTGTAAGATGGGAGAATGACATCAAAATGACCGCTGGCCCAAGGTGGAGACGAGAAGCTCAGGACAGATCACAATTGAAATTGTTAGAGGAGGCCTATGCCAAAAGGCAAACTGAGATTAGAGATATTTTATAAACTTTTTTAACATTTTTGTTTATATTAATAATGTGTATTTCTCACTAATCTTAGAATAAAGGGCTTTATTATTAAATACCAACATTCAATGAGTCTCAAATTGAATTTGTCTTTTTAGTTTTTTTTGGTAGTTTAATATTTAATAATGTTGATACATTCTATAAAAAGTATATACAGGACTTTCTCTCCTATTTTGTGCAATTACAATGAAAACTTGTGGAAAACATAAAGTTCTTCATACAAAGTTGCATTATAACTTTTTATTCGAATATTAAAATTTCGATACGATGGAACATGATAAGCTCTATCTCTACCTATATAAATTAAATGATTAAGATATAACGTAAAGGTTATCTTCTTAGATAATCGAGTTTAACGGAAAATTTGAAAAATCTACGTTTTATGTAACTACATACAGTTGCCATATACATTTCGGATTTCACAATTTCGTAACATGTAAAAGAAAATAATTCATACTTCATATCATTTTCAGTTTTTTTACCTATTTTTTGTACAGTTCTATGAATAGTCTGTCAAATCTAATCTAGTCAAAAAAATATACCTCGTAATGATGTCTTCTGTTAGACACTGCACTAGGTTATTGTTCGTTTCTTACCAGGTCTATACATAGTACATAGGCCAGTCACACATACACAGGTCGCTGTTTCAATTTTAATTGAAAAAAATTAGCTAAAAGAACTTTTTCCGTGGTGTTTGAGTATAAATTTGTAATTTAAAAATAACCTATTCTGCGGTTATGACTTTCGACTAATTCTGTTTCGACACACTTATGAAGACTGCTAAAACATATACATAGATGGAAGAATATACTGCAACAAAGTAAACAAATATCTACACTATATGCGAATGTAAATGTAATCTTATATCGGTTACCATGATAGTGTTATATTCTTAAAAATAATAATATATTTTTTACATGTTTTACTCAAAAATCGAAGTTATTACAGGAATTTCATTTATAAAAACTCCAAGGAATAAGAAACGAACGCGGGCGAAGCAGCGGGCAGCACCTAGTTGTATTATATGTTGGAGTAGGTACATTTTTACCAGTCCTATAATAAATGATAACAACTATCAGAACGTACTTATCCTAACAAATGTAATGGTCGTAAATTACCCAGATTTGGCTATCAATTTAATCTGCCTTGAATTCCAATGAAAGATTAAGGTAAAACAAAGTTTTATTAAAACTGAATCGACCTTGTGCTTATAGATTGTTATTTGATTTTGAGTATGAGCCGAAATTTTTACGATAAGTTGTCAGCACGTCACTGAAGTCTTCATCATATATATTTCAATCCATTGTTTGTCAGGCGTAATATCAAACATCACCTCATTGCGTTATTGCTGATGAATATATTTCTGAAGCAGTTATTACCTTATCGAGTGGTTTGAACGCTTGGGCCCAGCAGAAGCTGTCTCGAGGAAACAAACTGTTTTAGGAAGTTAAGTAAATTTTCGCATCTTAAATTGAATGTGTACTAAAATATAAAACTTTCAATGTCTTTGAGTTGAAATTGTGGTGTTATATGAAAACAGCTAATAAATAAAATCATCAAAGCTAGTATGAAGTGTTAATATTAAGATAATAATAAAAAAATATCAAGTTAATAATGTGTTGACGTTGCGCAATATTGACATCTGGTAAGACAATATATAGACACTGTAGTCTCACGCCTACACGTTCACATATAACATATGTTGTTGAACGTGGTACTTGGCTTGGAGACACTATCGTGTCTCGTGATTGCTAAGGAAAGTATAATGTTGTTCAATGATCTTTGACAAAGGTCAAAGTTTTAAAGGTTGTAAATATTTTTTACAAAACATCCTTTTTGTCTGACTGATAGGAGGGTAATGTTTTTCACGAGTATGTTTGTATGCGATTTTAAAGTGTGAGTTGTCATTAGATTTGTATTCTTCATATCGGGAGTATCATGTGGGAGTCACGATTGCTTATTTATCTCTCGTAAACAAATATCTATTTATATGAAAATATATATAAATACAATAATAAAATAAAACTGAAATTATGTACGTTAGAAATTTTCAATTAAAAAGCCAGTGTTTAATATCCAATATTTTTTGAATGAAGATAACGAGCTTAATTCGAAAGAGAGATCATTCTGTGGAATGCAGAATCATTGAAAGAGAAAGAACTTTTTCCATCTTCTCAAATAATACACAAAGTATTACAAATATACCTACGCGTAATGTTAATTAATTAATCATATTATAGATAACATTTAAATCATATCAGGCACATGGACGAAGCCGGTACCGGTTTACACAAATATACTAGTCATCGGATTAATGACGTCTTTATTGTAATCTATATATTCAACGTCACGCCTAACACACTTCTTAAGGAACGCATCTCAACAGCATTAACTCTACTAATATACTTTTTCTGCCAAACCCAGCTCTCACTTCATTAAAGTGGGGACTAGTATAGCATTGTGTATTGCTAGACGAGCTTGCATAGACAAACACTCACTCCTCATTACTGTACCTATTCATTCATTTTATTTCCCGCATTCACTCGTCGTTAAAACTCTTTAACGTGTCTACCATCTCTACTAAACATACATGCCAAATGCACAAACTCTTCTTTGCCGTTGATATTTATATCAATTATTGTCTTAC
>JWHW01035449.1:172144-187680 GCA_000931545.1 Papilio glaucus | reverse complement strand
TACATACTTATTACTCTAATTTATAGTAATCTATATGATAGGACTCTATTTTATAGCATTTTTATCGAAAAAATGTTTGACATGGTTCTTTAAATTGACATAATTTCAGAGATAGCGCTGAATGTGAAAAATAATTTTCCCTGTATTCCTGCTTTTCTCCTGAAATTTTCTTGGCTATAAACCTCACGGAGCCCGAGACCTTTCCAACGAATGCAAAACCATGGAAATCGGTTCGTGCGTTCTGGAGTTATAGCGTCAGGAAGAAAAACCCGACTTGTTTTTATATTATAGATTACTGTTAAATAAGTAATATCATTTCGTCAAGTAAACTTGCAGGGCGGGTGAAACCGCGGGGCATAGCTAGTTTTTTTAATAAATTATACAAGTCGTAGGTGCACGATAAGAATGTGAGCGTTTGAAGACGTTCGTTTTATTCCTCTGGCGACGGACCGTCAATAATAGACGGTGGTGCATACGGCGTAAATTGGTCGCCGGACCGATATCCGGTGTGTGTACACACATTCATTGTCAACCATGCACCACTACAATTCGATAAAAAACACGGTCCGACACCCGGTGAAAAAACGGACGTCTACAAGCGCTCTTAATAATACAGACTTTATGGTAGGCCTGAATACAACTTTTAAAAGAAATATTAAAATGTTTTAAAATTTACCTACAATTCTCTTTTTATAATATGAATTTATAGATAATACAGACGAGACAATCACTCACAGATTATAACTACACTACACTTACACAAATTAAAAGATAAATGTTATCTATTTAAAATAAAGTCACAATCAACTGACACTAACTTCTTTATACGTAGTCTTTAGACTGTTATGTTCGAGTATTATTGCTTTAGCCACTTTCGCAGAAAATAGTTTAATAATTGATGTATTTCGTAATTAGATTTAGTCAATCTGTTAATGACTGAAGACATTATTAATGGAATTATACATGAGCTGATAATTATAACAGGTGCAGGTGCGGGTAACTGTGCAGCTAAAAAGATGCAGTCGTCAATAAATTTATTACACTTTGTTGTCTACGTGGATAAAGTCTCGCACAGACACTTCGTTCTCTTATTGATTATAGCTCTTTTCGTATGCTTAACTTGCTGCTGCTTTGCTTAACTTAGTACTCTACATTTTTATCGCATATCGTTACTTCTTTTGTCATTAGAGAAACATTTTGGTACAGAAACATATTTATGTACCTACAGCTCCGGTGATGTAGATTTTTATGATAATATGTTATGTTGTAAAATACAAAGTTGTAGATTAAGTTTCTACCTTTATAAGATATATAGTTATAGGTATATATGTTATTATTTGTTAATTGTTCTCCGTAACCTATGTAAGATACAAAGGTATAGGGACTAGAAGGTAAAGAAAGTGATGAAGTTAACATTTTGATATTTTTTTTCATTAATCACCAGCATTTTTCCTGAGCAACTTATATCCCATTAATCTCCACCCTTGGTTATAAAAAAACCACATTTATATATACACATTCGCTGTAGCTAAGACCGCTGATCATCAACATCATCATGATAATTCTCCTCCTTAGGATATTACCTATCAGTTGGTGAGTATGATCAGTTTTTCAAGCTAAAAACCTTCACGTTCGTACATTGTTGGTTTATTTTTTCTGTATATTATTCATATTCAAGTGCGACTTAAATTTCACAAGCGAAATAATGTGTGACTAAAGCGTGTAATGCTATTCATTGTGAATAACTTAGTTACTAGTTATTTTTAACATCGAATTTAAATATAAGAAAATATTCACACATTAACTTATTTGCTTAAGAAACAATAGACATTTGGTAGGAGATGCTGCAGTTATTTCTGGTGTTAACTACTAGAACGAAGACGGGAGGAAAAAGGAGGCAAATTTGCCAGCGAGTCACATAATCATCGAGCAACAAGTCCAACGAATTGTAGATGTTTTGCCAGCCTTTATGTTGGACAGAGGAGGAGAAGATAAGGAAAAAGAGAACAGAAAGGAAAGGAGAAGGGGATTGGGCCTTCGGATCAATCATCAGGCGCGATGACGAAAGAGATTTTTTTTAGAAGAAGGTAGCAAAGGAGCAAGCGCTTCACCCATACCGGGTGACCACTACCTATAGTCATACGCAACAATGTAATGAGTTGCAGATGCGTTGTCTACCTTTAATGTACAGAGGAGGGGATAAAAAGAAAATGGGATATTTTCTTTTCCTCTCCATTCCCTTGCCCACTTCTACCTCTACATTTCGACTGTTGAAGTACCAAGACTGTTCTTTAAGGTCTTGGTACTTCACCAGTTGAGGGTTCACGTTTATGTGAAGGCTGTTGCCAACAAGTAGCTCTACCAACTGTTCTACTGTATATCAGGGGTAGATAAGTTCTTATCATGACTTAAGTGTTTGGGCCAAATAATTTAACGTCAACATAAATTATATCAACAGACCTATAGTTATTAGTGGGTTATACGATGCTAAGATACCAACAAATTAATTTATTAAAGCCTTATATAATATTTATGATAGAAATAATAATTAAAGAAGCAATAAAATCGTAAGCATGAATGAAAGGTAAAATGAAACGAAAAGGCGATTTTGTTTATTTTTTTATCATTGACCGTGCATTAAGGAAGTTGTGGGTAAGGTCTTGTTCTTGACCTAGTGAACTTGTATCCCTTTTTATTTATTGTCAAGTACAGTAACATACTCAATTCTGTATTTCCGCAAAGACGTACAGTTTGCGAAATTTAAAGTTTAAAAATTGATTGTTAAGGATATATCGTAGATTGTTTAACTTGGGAATAACCTAGAGAGTTACAAAGACAGCTTTATTACTTCAACAATACTTTATTCCTACGCTAACATGTTTTGAGATCTTAATATTAACAATTAGTAATGGCAGTACCCAATGGGGGATTTCAATCCCGGATTGTGATTTGAGGAGAAGGGGGGTGGCTAAATAAACTGAGGGCAGGTTTTAGTAAGTTGAAAACTAAAAAGTATTCAACACTTTATACAGTTTAACGCATAACGGTAGTGTAATGTTAAAATCTGTAATCCCCCCTGGACACTTCAATAGCAACATACATACTATACTCATATCACAAATTCGCATGTTTGACCAAAGAAAAAGATTGGATCTTGGCGAAAGACAAAGGTACCATGTTTGGCATAATGTAAATTCAACCATGAATTTAAATAGGGTTTGAAAACTTAATGGGGAAATCAACAATTAAATTAAAACTATCACCATAAACATCCGCAGTTACAGGTGTGCGGGGAATGGCCTGATGCGGGAAAGAATGGGTATGGTATTTAGAAGGCGATTACTCCTTTCACCTCACCACGTGAAACAAAAAAGTAAAAATATATCTATTACATACTAATATTTAAGTTAATCCGGTAAGTAAGTAGCGGTCCGAGCAGATGTTTGCTTGGGAGTAACTGAGCTTAGTCACTCTTCAAAAGGTTTAGTTTTCAAGGTCAAGGTTTCAAGGTTTAGCCATCAAACAACAGAGACAAGTCACAAATAAAACAGTATTGTGTTAAGCCTTAGTAGTGCACAGCTGCAGCCGTCACTGGCTCGGCACGTGGTGTCTCAAAGTTTTCTATTAGATGCCTTCAACGATATATCTGACGCACAAGCACAGGGCCACGTAGTATCAATTCGAGAATATTATCAATTATCTACAATTAATAACCCGAATAAAATTATTATAATTGATGACTGTGATAAGGTTGGATAATATTCCACGTTTGCCACGTGATACAGCGCTCATTCAATGTTTATCTTTCGGATGGAAGTTTGGAAACGGATCCTCGAACTGTTTTAACATACCTCTGTACTCATACATACATACAAACCGGTTGGTTAGCACTCCTAAGTAACAAGTTGTGTACTATTTTACAATTTTGCTAGCAATAATTAGATAAACGGTCGAATTCATCTACCCTTTATTATTGATTATTTTTAGTAGGTGCTACGACTTTTAATTTTTTTTAATAAGTGAAATGGATGATCTTATTTTACCCTAAGGAGACAGACTAGTCAAAAGTTTGTAGATACTGGTAAGGGAATAATTTGAAGGTCATACCGCTTAGTTTTACACACATCCTTTCGTGATTTCGTTCATACAGGAAATATAAATAGACAGACATAATAAACAAAAGGAATTTAAAGACGACAGGATACGTAAGCAAATTAAAAGACTTTTAACTTTGTTTTAAGATAAGCGTTCAATACACTCAATATTATTTGGGAAATGTAATCAATTCATTTAATAGTTTTCGAATTAACCCTTACTCGATAAATATACTGAGGTGGCGCTTTATCTAAATATCATAATATTATTATTCTAAATATCTTTTTCAGAAAAACACGACCTTAAAAAGATAAATAAAATCTGCCCAAACAAAGTAATTTTGGATTAATAAGTTGGGTAAAATCGTTATATTACCGGGTAAAGAAACTGTAGTCTTCCGTCATATACATCATTTCCGGATACTGCAGGTTCCAACTGATACATTTTTATTCGCATCGAATGCAAATAATAATTATTACTGGGGAGAATTTCCATAACATGGCAACATTGTATTTTTCAAATATTTGATGATCAAGCTCTAGCAACAAAAATGACATTTGATCGGGAATTTGACAGCTATCTTACGTTAATTTTTCCGTTGACCGGCCTGAAGGCCAAGGCAAAGGAAACCTATCATGAGTATTCTGAATTGTTTCTTGATTGACTAAGAAGGCAAAAACCAAGTGGTAATACAGAAATACAACGTAATAATACATTTATTAAAAGTTTTCATACAAAGTTAAACCGCCTCCGATATAAAATAAACAAATTGGTGCCGATCGCCAACAATTTATGATAATTAAAAATTTATTTAATACAATAGAAAGAAAAGTAATAATTAATAATTACGTATAAAATTATTAATAGTTAATAACAGCTATCAAATTCATGTTACTGCAATTATACGTCAATTTGATAAGAATTGAAAATGTTTTAAATACACTGATTACGAAGCTATGACGAGTATTCGTATTGTAAGTATTCGATTGCAGCTTTTTAACCTCAACACTTATTTATATAAAACTCAATACTAAATTCCTTTATTTCGATGAGTTGGCGATTCATACCTTCAATGCATCAAAGCTCTTCTCTTTGAATCACATGTATACAAACCATTAAATTCTTATTAATATGATGATACCGGTAATAACAGTTAATATTGAAGTACAAAGGACGGCTGTGGGATATGTATAGGTGTGGAGAGTTCCTTTAGACCTGGAGAGCGTGACGACGGGCGCGCTGAGCGTTGGCTCCATGCTGTGCAGCAGCAGAGTGTCGAGCGCAGCGTAAGCCTCGTGCACAACGCGCTGCAACAAGCTTTAACTGTTTATATGTACTTGTACGACAGAGCTTACTGATTTATATTTGCAACGGTTGTACCACACCGCTCTCACTTCATCCACATTCATACATTTACGCACACATGTTCTTCGTTACGGTTAATACTGCCCTTCTTTAATATGTTCCCCATATAATAACAATAATATGCGCCGGTTAGCCTTAGGGACAGAAAGAGATCATAGATTTCCATTTGGCGTGATCCTGGCACACCTTTCTCGCTTCTTCTATATTCATACATCTACGCATAGATACTCGTAGGTTACGAGTACTCCTTATATCGCCCTTTTTTGTAACTAATCTGGTCGATATAAGTTATCCTAGGGCGTCCCCTGTCAACACCGTCACTCATTCACACACACACACTCACTTTGCAACATAAATTTGTTTCATTATTCTCTCTTTGTCCCTTATTTCAACATGTCCGAACCAACGAAGTATACCTTACTCAATTCTATTCACAACATCCACTTTTAAGCCACATTTTTCCCTTATAAAGCCATTTAACCACACTTTTTTTCCTTATACGTTCCCGATATAGTCGGTATAAGTTAATTTAGCACGTCCTCTACCACTCTGCCACTCATTTTTGCAGTCACTTCACCCAATCAAATATCTAAAAACCCTCATTTACAGTGCGTACAGCAAAGGTTGCCAGCGTCAGTTTTAATTTCCGATTGTGACGACGGTACCTTCACGAGAAGACTGAATAGGCTTACGCTAAACAGGTGCCTTCCATTCGATACAACAACAAGTCTACCACGACCACATAGAATACCGGCGTGAAGTAAAATATACATTACTGCTAATTATAATACAATCAACTTTTATGAACAAAATTTATGCATGGTTCAGGTAAGGTAGGTACAGTTAGGTACTATTAGTATAATTATTCGGTGTGTGTAATCAAAATTCCAGATTTTAATTTAAACACTGTAAAAAGTTTGGACTCACCTCGGTAACGTATTTAGAATTAAAAGAGTCTGTGGGACGAAACATCATGACGGTGTATGTATTGTCGATACCTAAATGGCCGTCGACCCAGTCCTCTATACCGCCGGCGTACAGCGCTAAAAAAATTAAATGAAAAAAAGAAACAAATTTAACCATTTCCATTATATAAATTCACTTAACAAAGTTATTTTGAACATTATCTTTGAATATCACTATTTACAATAAGCAGTAATAAATAATTTATCTTTTTATAGCTGTGTTCTGTATCAGTATTCCAACGACAAAGAATTTATTATTTGAAATTTATAGCTCCATCGAAAAGTTGCAATAAAACTACACGAACAAGACCCATGGCGGCACCTAACATTCATGATAATTCATATATAAAATAAGCCTTTATTGCCGTCATTGAGTTACAAATGCGTTCACTGGTTACAAATTAGTGACGTCGAGTTACGAATTTAGTTATATATTTCTTCTTTCAATTTTAATCCTAAATAAAGTTAAATCAAAAAATTTACTATTTTTCTTTAACATCTATACATAACCTATAAAGATTTATATCTACTACCCTCTCAAGTTCATAATGCGCTGGGATCTTGTCAAATTGGGGATGTCTCACGTGACGTTATCATAATAATATAGAAACGGCCTGAGCCGAGGCTCCCCCTATGTAGGGAGCCCTCGAGCTAAGTTACTCTTTAAGAGGCTCAGGCTAGGCGCCTTCTGCGCCCTGCCGCCTCGAGCCCGGTGTAGCTGTAGATGCCTCCTCCACGGCAGTGACATTTCGGTCACAATAATACCGGGGGTAATATCATCGGCGATATCTCCCTGTATGAAACAGCTTGTTTTTCGACTGAGCTCCCCTCCAACAATTTTCACTCATTTCTATCCATTGCGTTGCGGATCCATTCTGAACGCTAAAGAATACAAGTTTGCCCTCTGTCCAATGGAATTTTCAAAAACAATTTGAGTTAAAACAATAAGTACTTACGTAAAAACTGTGAGGTCTGTCCGGCGACGTACGGGCGGCCGCTGATGCCGTACGCCGCGGACGCCGCGCGCGACGCTCTTTGCCTCTACCAATGTCATCATCAAGATATTAAAAAATTAATACAAATAATAAACTAAAATACGAGAATCAATAAAAAAAATACAACCATTAATTTGCTACTTACATAAATATGATCAAAGGCGCGAGATTTCTTTGTATGTGAATAAGGATACATGATGCCCTGTAAAATGTTATCAGTTTATTATAGTAAAAAATATTTACACAAAAAAGAAAAGGATGAACCTATACTGTATTGGTATACAATGTATGCGATGAATAATAGGTATAAATAGAATATATGAACACATTATACAAGAAGAAAGAAATGTGAAGTAAATAAGCGGGAAGAGGTAGGTTATATTTAATTTAATGCAGTATGGTTAAATAGATAAAAATTGTAAATATTCGTGAGGAGGCAGGCGGCCGCCAGTATGGACTACGGTCATACGGTGCCGAACCAACATAACATGGGAAAAGTGCAGGGAGATGACGATGAGTATGTTTAAATATCATACGAGCACGTCGCCCTCTTTGAACGCGACGAATGTATGCAACGGCACGCGCTGCGCATGAAGGTAGCGCGTTAGCGCCAGCGTCTCCGCCTCGCTCAGCTGTCGCGCTCCCGCGTACAGCTCGCCGCACGGGTGCTCCGCGCGCAGCTCCTCCGCTGAGAATCAATTCAGAGTCTATTGCACTCCACCAGCATTTCCAGTTCTAGTTCCATTGCTACTTTTTAATATTTATTTTCCACCCATACAAAAAGTATTAATTCGGGTTCGTCGACTAACAACTTACGATGTCGACTTTTTATAGGACGACGACGTTTTGGAATATTGACAAATCGAATGCCTGGTCACTCCGAATTTTATGTTTGAAAAATAAGTTTCGCAATTTTAAGCTAAACTTGATATTTTTATTTAATTGAATACGTTAACTTTGCATTTTACAATAACAAATTCTAGAAGACAAACATAGCGATAATTGTTGTTCTCGTACGTAAGTCTATTTTTACCTTTTTTAATTTTGCCAAATACAATGTATGTTTATATTTTTTACAACAAAACACCTGGAATTTGAACTTATGATCCATTCCTTTTGCTTTATGTCTCTAAGTACTTTATTTATTTTTAAACCCTGGCTTTAAAATGGGGATGGCCCCATTGCATTCTGTATTCTTGCCTCAACTTTCTTACAAAAACTCTTACTCTTTCTAAAACTTTTCACACATTGATTTGATCACATAATATCAAATGAGCGGCGTGCTCAATTATAACTTTCTATTATAGGAAACCTACTCATTCATTATCATTTGATAACTGAACTCTGCCTATTACGAGAAATGTGGAAAATTTCTTTTTTATAATATTTTGTTTTGATAAATATACTAACGCGGAATCCATTGATATTCGAAATTTCTGTCAAGATTTACTCCATAGCATGGTTTTATTGAACATCTCAAACCAAATGAAGCGCAAAGGCTTTTGGTTGCACCGACCTCCCAAGTCTGCCGCAAATTCTTCGTCCATTCCCGACGCTGGCAAAAAATAATTTTACATAATGATTTCTTATATTTACGCGAATATTTCACATTTGAATAAAACTATTTTACGTCACGCTCACGGGGGGACCATGAGTGCTGTAAGTACTGAAACGTCGGGAACAAAATCGTTGAAATAAACGTGATAAAATCCGTAAAATTACTTTAATTCCAATATTTAATACCTTATTAAATCTGTGTATTACAGATACAGTTTGGTGTAAATAATCTCTCTGGGAATATTTTGGCAATGTTTTTAAATATCGGAATGTTCAAGAAATGCTCCGAGAGACGGATGTAACGAGAATTAGTATTGCATGTAAGAGTACAAATGTAAACGGCTAATTAGAAAGGATCAATGACAGTTCACGAAATTTAATGGAATAATTTCAAACCATTTCCCCTCGCGAAGTGTAATTTCTACTCTTCTGATCCACCCAGAATTCCATCAACAAATCACTCCAAATAAACATAAGTTTATTAATTGTAATATCAACAAACTTGGCTAAATCTGGTTATGGTACCGTTAATGGAGTCCTCTATTACTATTTGTGTTTTACGAATTGACAAGAACTAAGAAGTACAAAGATTAATCCGAATACTACAAGAAGTATGCACATCAGTATCTAGAATTTTAAAAATAATTATTAGATAATTTTCTTTTATCATCATACTTGTGGAAAGGTAGTAGAGTATTCGTATCCATCGGGATTGAAAACAGGTATTATCCAGAAGCGGTATTTCGCCAACAAATCTGAGTGCTCTTCGGTACGTTCTATTAGTTGGTAAAGTACGTACAGAGCGGCCGACACCGCCTGGTGGTCTCGCCCTTGGATACCTGGAATAGGTTTAAAAAAATTAGTCATATAAATTTAAAATTTAAGAGGTTCTTAATGTTCACTGATTCTGCTGATAGGTTGTAAATAAACTCCCTTATTTTTCAAAACTACATAAATGATAGATTGTATTTGACTCCATCTATAACGGCTCTAACGATTTGTATGAAATTTTGCATAGTTTCAGGTAGGGTTTTGATTTGTAAAATTATCAACATTGGTATTTTATCTGTTAAGACACGAATTATAAGAAACAAATAGAATTATTAGATCGACATCTATTTGTGGCAAATCTTTATATTATTGTCAATTGTCAATTGATGATAAATTACTAGTAACTTGAAATTCTTCGGATGTTTCGCAAGACGTCCGAATATTAAATATACATATCCCGAAAAAAACAGGATCTTACGATGAACAAAGTTCGGTCCACAATGCTAGTATGTTACAATGTATACTAATAATTTACCATCTAATTGTAAGACACATAACGTGGAACGTACCAGCAATTACCATAACAGTCTGCTTAGCTGAAATAATCTGTCCGCTGCTTGGGTCGTCGATTATCATCATATAAATAGGATTCTCCATCAAGGTATAGTTCCCAGAGGTTACATCGGCAATTTTCGCTACGGGGCTAGTCTCAGCCCAGTGTTTTAACTGCACTACAATCTGAAAATGTACGAGAACAAGTGCTATAATGCTAAATATGTTCAAAATGGCATATCGTCATATAGTGCAAAAAACTGAACTTTTATTTACATACATATATCAGCAGCAAATTATTAATTATAAAGAAATCACTCACCTCTGGTAAAGTCCGTGGCGATTTAAAACTTAACGGACGTATTTCCAATAAACTGCAATTATGTTTTATAACAACAGGTGTCTTCACTATATCCACAGTAAATTCTGTATCTGTGTGTTTTATATTGGAAAAGGTTTTTGTTACATTTTCAAATTCTACTTCTAATTCATTATTTATATCCGCTTCTTGTGATTCTAGGCTATCAACGGTTCCGTTCTTAATTAATTCTGCTGAAGAAGTAGTCTCATCGCGTGTTTCATTATTCAGTGTTTCTGGATCATCTTTATATGCCTTGTGTTCTATTTTGATATTTTCATTATCTTCTTCACTATAAAACATCATACCATACGCGGAGTCGAATTCTTTGTCGTCTTCTACCTTTTCACCCACCTTTTGTAATCCCGAAGTAGTTAATTTAGGAGAATCCATAATTGTGTTCTCATCGACATTGAAAATATTATAATGACTTGTTGTTCTCTCTGGTTCCGAAGAAGGCAAATATGAGCTACGACTTACATAAACTTGATTCGATTTCAAATCTTCGTCTTCGAATGCGTGAAAATTAGCAAATTCATGCTCGATAAACGATGTTCGCGATGGTTCCTCTACATCCGGAAAAGGCGCTGTTCTTGATGGCTTCATCCAAGTGCCGGGTGGAGTCTGTTAATTTTACTATATATTATATTTACCTAATAACTTACGTTTGACATCAATGTGTCTTAAATAGTTTAAATTCATAAGTATTTGGTTTTTGAATTATTTTATGCAAAAATAAAATGTTTTTAGAAGAATTAAGACACCTTCGTCAGGCCAATCGGAAATATGCTGACTTCGGAGTGATGAGGACAATGGCTTCAGGCAGGGTGACACGTAAAAGATCGCAGCGGATGAGCATTAGCCAAGGCATCTTAAGCCCCAGTAAGCAAGAGGGGTGGTGTTGGTGTCAGGTGGCAGCCGGTCGTAAAATGACATAGCCAACAATGAATCTCTTGATCAGCGAGACCATGAGAGCCGATCTCAAATAGAAACGGGAAAAGGACGGTCGAAAATTATTATATTTATATATAGTGTCGATAGTGATTTTATTGCATTTTACTAAAAACTGATAATTACGTGCAGGTTACGATTGATTCTTTCAGTGAGAGTACATTACGTACGTCCCCTTTGCACTTATCATTAAAAACGTTTGTACCTCTTGCTTCAAATTAGGGAAGATAAAATACAGTGGCGCAATTCAGCCAATTCCCTGCCTTCTACATTAGTACAAATAAATTTGAGACTTTGAAAGTAATTTTAATTGAACTAGTCTAGTACGGTTAGTTGTAAACCATAATTGTCTTTATAGCTGATCACTCTGTTCAACAGCATAAAAAATTAGCTATGGGATTGGAATTTTTGATCATTTTACTCAATAATGTAATATGATCTGATATAATCAACAATTTATTGCTAACTTCAGGGATGTAAAGAATCTTGACGCGTATTATACAATAGATGAAAGTTTAACATACACGTCGATCTATAATCGGTACAGTGAGGCGAGTGGTCGGCGAGCGCTGAGTGAACGCTACAGGAGTGATGGGCGCGTACTGCCGAGATAACAACGACGGTGGTCGAGCGACGAACTGAGGGCCGGCTGGGGGACTCTCGTCGCGTTGAGGTAGCACGCCGTACTTGTATTGAGGAAACGGTGGATCGTTTCGGATCAGAGCTAATTACATAATAAAAAATAATTGAGATTAATATCCAAGATAGATTCAAATAAATAACGTAACGTAATAAAATACCTTTGGAGGAAAACGTTGGAATCCTACTGACGCTCGCCCCCACATCCTGTGTAAACAATAAATCTTTAGGATGAGCTTCAGTCGTTAGGATTGTAGGTACGAATCGTGTATATTCACTGAATTTTCCTACCGTAAGAGGTGTAGTCGGTGAGGGCACCACAACTCCACCCACAATAATCTTCTCTTCGTCCCTTGTAGTGGATAAAATATTTACTGCGACCACTTCCTTTGTGCTCGTAGTAGGAATATCATCATCGAGTACTTTTACGATGAACTCCTCGGTGGACAGTTGATTTGGGCGCCATCGCGTGTACTCTGTATGAGCTCGTTTGTGTCGAAATACTGCAACGACCATGTAATATGTACACCTTAATTTTAAAATATTGTTAGATACATTTCATCGGTTAGATCCTCACGTGATGCGTTATACAAAGTGTCGGTGACATCGGTGCTGGCTTTGGATAATGATTGTACTGAATTTATAAAACCTGCTATTAACAAAATTGTTATCAATGACATATTATTAAGAAAGAACAAAGCTTCATCTTTTGTTGATTTGACAAGGTGACTCGGCATCTCATGACACATATCAATCATGTCAAGGTTCACAAAGATAGAAGTTAGTCGCCAGAGTTTTTCTTCTTTATAAACATTACTTCAACATTTTTGTTTTGGACTAAGTCAGTAAAAAATAATAATATACAAAGAGAAACATAAATATATACTTTTATTCTTACAAATTTAGAGAATGCCTGAACAACTAAGAAGATTTTTTTAAAGATATCGTATTAAATGTTATCGATTTTGTAAAGTCAGAATGTTCTGCGCAGCTATTGTCAAAAAAATTAGACATTAAATTATTATATTCTATATTCTTTGAAGTTAGACGTTGGTCTAAAATAGTTTTAAATTTATATTAAAATAACGATTTTGTTGTGATAATGATTTTACAAGTTAAAGTATATTTGATTGCAACATTGTACTTTTTTGGTGCATTGTTTATTCTTTTGTTTCCACCAAGAAACTACGTTATGTACGAAATACTTACAACAAATGTATATTGTACTTTGTTCGTATTGACATTTATAAGCATTTTAACAGGTCCGGGGCGAAGATGCGTAAAGTGAGAAGCACCGGTGAAAAATTAAGGTTCTCGAACTATGTCGACTATAAAACGCTGACTGGTATCGCTGAGAGCATGGCTCGGGAGGACCCGGAGATCGCTCGCGTTGTACACCTGACGCCCCGCACCGCCAACAATCAAAGTATTCTCTCTCTTGAGCTGCAAAGCGACAGACAGAGTAAGAAACCCGGGATTCTTATCATTGGAAGTATGTTTTTTCACTTTTATCACCATATATAGCCATTTAAAAATAATTTAATTTAAATATACAGATATGAAAAGTATATAAAAATACACTCTATCTAAAAATTAAATAGTAGATAAACGTAATATTAGAGAACATTTGGAAACTTTAAATAGGTGGTAAAATATATACTTATACAAGCTGATCCCCGCGGTTTCACCCGCAGTGCAATTTTATTCATTTATTTCATATTTATGTTCCAATTTAAGCTGAGCCCTATTTAATATGTTTGCTCATATAATCAACTGATATTGGACTAATATATTTCCCTACCTTTTACTTTTTTTTAAAGATTAATTTAGAAAAATCCTTAGTGCCTACTATAACAAATCTCTTTGCAAAATTTAAAGTCTACACCCAGTAGCCTGGGCTGTATGTTGGTATATCAGTCAGTTTCTTATGTTTATAGATTATTCTACAAGTTTCAGTTAATTAAATTCAAAACCCGACTGACGGTATTCTAATAAGAATCTAACAAGAAAAGGATGGGGCTTGACGGAGGAGAGGATTCCTATCCAGGAAGAGGAAATATCGTTTTTCTCCTATGGAGGAAATATCCTCCTCTGTCCATTAAAAGTAGACAACGCGTAGGCAACGTATTTGCAACTCATTAGCTTGTTGCCGATGCCTATGGGAGGCGGTCACTTTATATTAGGTGAGCCGTATGCTGGTTTGCCACCTTCTTATATGTAAAAAAAATCGAGGTCTGTCGAGTAAAAAGACAAATCTTTTCCGATTAGATTTTTTTAATAATTTGAAAAGTCCAAGTTTGAACCTATTTTAATAACTGTTTATGAAGAAGCACACACCCAGGTGAAGCTGAAAGCTAGTATCCTCTATGATTTCATATATTTATCCGTGTACATTAAGATTGGAGATGAACCAGGAGATGCAAAACAATAAGCTGCATACGCAAACGAACGGTATATGATCAAGTCTTGAAGTCGTTTGTCGTTATTTCAGATAGGGGGATAGTTTTTTTCTGCCCTGATCAAAGTACTAGTATACAGGGTTATTGGTAATTCAACGTATTCCCGTTAGGAGGTGATAGGAGTGACTATTTGCCATAATTTTGTAACAATTAAGACATTTTTTAATGTAGCCTAATTAAAGTTCTTGCCGCCGGTTGATTTCTGTCTGCGGTCACATGAAATCCCTAGTTTACGACGTCTCGCCTCTGTCATCTGCGGAAGAACTCAAAACAAGAATTATAAACGCAGCAAATGCGATACGGAATAACTTAGAAAATTCATTTGACTTTGCGTACGGAATTGGGGAAATCACTTCGAGCAAGAACTTTAATTAGACCAAATTACAAAATGTCTTAATTGTTACTTATTATTAATTGCTATTACTACTAAACTGGTTTTGGTTCTAAATTTTATTTTAAATTTGTATTTTTTGTTTTATTAACATTGGGTATTGTTTTTCCTTCATTTTATGATTTTTTTTGAAGAAAAACCTTAAGTTTAGTTCCAATACGAATTTCCGCTTCCTTTGAGATCGTTTTTTTTTTTCAGTTTCTTTGAAATAAGTTACTAGTTGTTATGCATTGTTGGAGAGCTAAGAAAACCGTTATGTTTTTAAAATAATCTGCAAGCCATGTGTCATAATAATGTTTTTTTTATGTTTTTAAGGCATCTTAGTGAAAAAATCTCATAAAAATATTGAAATAATATCGATTTTCGTCTCGCATTTAATTTGGACCGATAATTGTTTTAATATTGATTAATAACCAGTGTTAGTTAATAGTTTTTATA
>JWHW01035449.1:140249-160146 GCA_000931545.1 Papilio glaucus | reverse complement strand
GTGCATCTTTAGGACCTGAAGTGGGAGAAAATATATTAACAGGTTATCAGTTAAACATAAACTGAGAGGTGCCTAAAATACTGTGATATTTATTAGTATTATACAGGTGCAACAAACTTGATATTTTTTACATGAAAGAATCAAGATTGTCATTATCATTGCATGTCCATATTAAATTGTAAATGCTTATCTGTGAAGGATTTTTTCTATGTTCCTTTAAATATAGGAAGTAAGTTCAAGCAGTGCTAGTTAATCTGTTTATATAGAAAAACAAAATGGTGTCACTTAATGACAGAAATATATGCTATACATAAAAATGTTAGCCTATAAGTGAATTACAAAATCAAAGTTGTATTGAGTATAAATTACATACATGCTTGTGTGAAATGCAGGTAAAGTTTACAAATTAATCTTAATGCTCTCATTGACATAAAACTTAGAAAATGTAAATTCTATTATAAATACCTTTATAAAGTACTCCTCTGGAGTTAACAGTATATGCCATCAGAATAGGCCATGATGGTATCTTGTTATGTTGCAATCTGCATTCACTACCTGGATTCCAGCAGTTAATGGCTGAAAAATGAACCTGCAAATAAATAAAAGCAAAGCATTATCATCTATCTTAAATATACTAGGGTCACTGTGAAAAAGTATGGATAAGTATATTGCCTTAACTGCAGGGAATGTAGATTTAAGTACAGGCTAAACTCCAGCTAAGCTCACTTCTCTCATCCTTAGTTAACACCCATTAGTTTATATATTGTTTAAGCCACATACAAATAATAAAGAACTTACTCTATCTCTAAGGACATTTGCAGCTAATTCAAATTCTCCTCTAACAAACTGTGATTCTGCATCCCAAGGTGCATAATACATTATGAATGATACATCTGCAAGGTTCACAGCAGCCAGAGCACTACTAAGTTGCCCTCTGTACCAATCTGTCACCACTGACCCTGAATTAAAGAATCTCATTGCTTGTGGATGCTTTGAAACTTTTGATGGCCTGAAATATGTATTACACGCGATCGTTTAATTAAAAAAAACTGTTGAGGAAAAAACATCATAAAAATATAACATTCTAAATTTATATATTTTCCAAAGTAATAAAACGGCGCAAAAACTTACGTGGTATGAAGAGCTCCATAAGTTGTCAAAGCCAGAGCAATGCAAAAAACCATTTCCTTTATCAACATTTTGATAGTTAACTCCCTGTTATAGTTTTGTTGCGTCTCTGGAGAATTTTCAGACGAGTCTCGCACATCGCTAGGAACGCTCCGTATTTCTTTTAATGACGTGACCTGCGAAATATCTTCAGAGTCCACCGTTGGAAACATTACACGTCATTCGAAAACAATACTGATACCAAAATAAGATTTCCAATTAAATTATTTGAGTTAACATTTTTAGGTCGAGTTAGCTTTTGTATATTACAATTTTTAACTAAGTTATATATAAAAAACATAATAAACTTTGTATTTAAAACACAAGTTTCAACATCTTTTTGACAACTTCAAATGTCAAAAGCCAGTGAAACGTCAATATTGACAATTGTGCAGTATTGCTAGAATGCTAATATAGAGGTAAGAAGAATCATCTGTTTATAAAAAAAGTATCCGTTCCGCCTTCCACCGTCAAATAGCACCCATAATGCTAATAATTGCTAGAAAGCAGAATATCAAAAAGATATAACCCATAATATTTTAGTACAATGACCTATTTAGTACTGTGACCTTTGCAAAAAAGACCCTAGTTGTTTCAAAGAACTCTTAAATCCCTTCTTCCCAGTTTTTACAGTGCATCACATCAAAATCCAATTTTCTATAGTAATGAAAATTTAAAAATGTTTAAACGAAATTATATTACGATGGACAATTTCTTTCCCATCTGTCCTGCACTGTCCATGCCTTGTTGTCCTGTCTTTCTGTCTGAGCATTGCTGAGCATCTCATCTCATATTCTATAGAGAAGTTCACTTCATTTCTGTGCTTCATTTTGACTTACGGTATTACTTAGTACAGTATTATACTTTACTGTCTGACTGATTATTTTTTATCTATGAAACAGTTTGCCTTGTTTTGGTCTAAACGAGGAAGTTGTGTCACAATTTTGCGTTATAAATTATAATGCCTGATTCATAATATTACAAGTAAAGGTCAAAATAAACCTTTTAATAAAATATTCATTACAAACATTTAGTATACCATTCCAATAAATTAGTTTCATAAGAATTTTTTCAGTATCCGTTCGAAATAAGTCTCAGATAAATATGGAATCTCCAAGACAGTTAGAAACGGACACTGTTGAATTTTGGAGGAAACAAGCCAAATATTACGAGCAAAAGTAAGGCCATCCAGTGTTACTCATGAGTAGGTACAAAATTCTTGTTATGCAGTGTTCTTTTATCATCTATCTTTGCAGAGTTATCGACATTCAGCAAGAATTAGATGAGTACACAGAAAATTCAGCACAACTTGAAAAGGAATTGGAAGCATCATTGGTACAAGTTGAAAAACAGAATAGAGACCTGGAGCACCAAAATCAACGATTAAAAAATGACATTGATATATTGAGGGTATGTATATTTGGTAATGACGAGTGTTACACTATAATAGAATCTTGACAAAGTGGTAAGACAATGTAAGACAAATATAAGGTGTAGACAATGTTATCGAGAATATTTTTTTTTAGAAAAAATTGGAGCGAAGTCAACATGAAACCAATGCATTAGAAAGTGAATTACAGGCATTGAAAATAGAAAAGGAAAAGCAATCAACTTACATACGGGAAATTGAACAGAAAAATGATGATCTGGAAAGAGGACAGAGGTGGAGTATTACATAATTTCATAATAAATGTAATGATCGAAAAGCAATTGATGCTATTTTTCATGTAAAAGTTTCATTAACCCAAATGTGCTATATAAATTTTGATACATAGCGCAATTAAAATATGTAGTTATAAAAATTAATTCAATATGCAAAGATGTAACATACTTCCAAATACCTAATTGGTGTGTTAAAAGTGAAGCCACTTAATCTGCAACTTAGTAAAGTCATCATCTAGGGATTCTCGCCTATGAATCCAAAATCTTCATGTTTGTAATTAAAAAATGGTTTGTGCTATGAAATTGTTTAAAACTTCAAGGAAATAAAAGTGCACTAACATCACATTTCACAAGTAAATAATCAATTATGGGAAATATTTTGCACAGTTAAGGAAGAAAATGTAGCTTTATTCTTGAATGTTCCATTTGTATGGAAAACATTATGTGGAGTTATTTAAATCTTTGCCAACATGTAAATAAATAACAGAAGATTCTAATTTTAGCATTTGATTTATTTTATTTTTAAAATTGATTAAGAAGTAATAAATGATTATTTGCTTTTGGTAATTTTGGCCAATATTTCATATTCATTATCATTTATGTAATGTTGCAATATTATGTTGTAGTTCAATAGGCTTTTAATTTATAGATATATGCCTTGGAGATAGCTATTGGTATGTGCATTTCAAGATGGACCACTTTGTTTTTATGATATATATTTCTTCCAGAGTTATAACAGAATCGGTTTCTTGTATAGAAGCACTATTAAATCAGGCATATGAAAGAAATGCTGTGCTAGAAAGTGAAGTAGATGAAATTGAAAACTTGAGAGTGAAACTCCAAAGAGCTAATGATGAAGCTAGAGGTAATTTACCTCTTGTTTTTTAAATTTATTTTTTGTTGTTTAATTTGAGACAAAAAATGTATGATTTAAATGTGACTTATATTGCCCACATTATTTGGACATTGTAAAAGTGGTAACACCCGCAACAACATCTGTTGTGTACGACTGGGGCAAATGAAATACCACAACCTCACAGAAAACAGGCATGAAGTTGAAGTACTCTGCATTTCGTCTGATGAGTGAGGTGCCAGAGGCCTAATTTCAATACTCTTCCCCTTCCCACCCTTTCCTCATAAGGACAGGACCAGGAGACAAGGAAAAGAGGATTGGATGGGGGAGGGGGTTAACAGGGAAAAAATATCCTTTTTCCTGTCTATTTTATTTATTTTCTTCCATTAAATTTAGGCACTGCATCTGCAACACATTTCCTTGTTACGGATGTCTATGGGTAGCGCTCACTTAACATCAGGAGATCTGCTTGCTTATTTGCCACCTCCCATAAAAAAAAAATGAGCAATAACATCTGTATATGACAAATGTGTCTCAGTTCATTAGTACTATGCAAAATTGTAATTAGGAATTTCAGCTTACTGCGGGTCTAAATCTCAAGTTATAACTGCTTTTAATTTTTATTGTAATGAAATTAGACTTTTTACATACTAGATACATAAAATTGTGCACTTTCAGATCTCAAACAAGAATTAAAGGTAATAGAAAAGGTGCCCGATTATAAAAAGGAAGATGGAAGTATAAATGAAAATGTTTGCAATGGACATATCTCAAATACATCTCGAACTCAAGTTGAAATAGAAACACAAACTTCTATAACAACACCACAGAAGCGTAAGTTATATTTAGCAGTTTTAAGAAGAAATGATTCATTTAAAAAAAAGTATTCAATGGAAACTAAGTTTTTCCTGGATAAAAAGTAGCCTACTTGCTATTCCAGACTTTAATCTAGCTCTTTGCTAAATTTTATCCAGATCCATTAAGCTGAAAAGCTTTTACGTGAAAAAGTAATCCATATATACAAACTTTCACATTTATAATATTTGCGACTTAGATTATTGAGGTTATTAAAAATATTTTACAGGTGAAATCAATGGCAATGCAATGACGCCCTCTTCCCGTGTCACCGCTATCAATATAGTCGGAGATCTTCTCAGGAAAGTAGGGGTGAGTGAAATGAAATTGTTTATTTTATTTATAGTGGTAGTAGTTGTCTCATTAATGACAGTAGTATACTGGAAAACAATAATTTGACAGTAGTGCAAAATATTTATATTGTAAATAAAGATTATATATTTATTTATTACAAATAAAATATTTTTATATGGACTTTAATATGTATAAAGAAAATGATTTATGTATTTCATATAACATTATTGAATTCTTTAAAATATTGTACACATTTAACAGATGGGTTATTCATATTTATTTTTTTATAATATATTTAACATATGTAACAGTATTTATAAAACCTTAATTTTTGTAGTGATTCATATTCACAAAGTAGTTTTGGAAAAGATATTGAAAATAAAGTATTTTCAGACAACTTTCTTTAATTATAAAATATCCTGTAAAGTCATAAATGAGTGAAAGGATAAAAACCCCTTCGTATTTAATTATTTATTATTTATAACATTAATCCTATCAGGACAAAACAATAAGTCAAGTAAAATATTACTGATGTTAATGGGCATACATCCAAATATAAACAATAGCTTAAAAGGAACATGCTCCGCATAATTTAATACCAGAGCAATTTTTTTACACATATATTTAACATCCATCTCTTCTGCTTCAGATAGGTGTAAGTTACTGATGTAACCATATAAGACCACAAGGGTTAATTGTAAAGATATATAAAAGATGAGATAAAAATATTTTTTGCAATCTGTTTACCATTACTTACAAGAACCCTATATGCGCATATGAATGAAATTCTTAATATAAAACTTTTTTAAATTATTTATCCATACTTTTAAAGTGGGAAAGATTTGTTTGTTTGTACTGGGTAAACTTTAAAACTGGTGAACTTATTTTAGTAATTCTTTTACTATTAAAAGCAACATTATCCAGAAGTAATGTAGTTTATGTTATTATTAACAATGTATTAAAATTCACCGATCGAAGCCAGGCCCAGGCACTGTGTAATATTTATATCACGTCAAATTGTTGATATAAATAATTCAAATACAGATAGAGTTTGTAGACAAAAGTAACTTTTATTTGTAATTACTAGAACTTTAAATCCAGTAAAGCGCTTTAATAAAATATTTGTAGTGTATACAAATATTTGCCAAGCTTTTTAATGTAAATATTCTATGCTTTAACATGAATCACCATATCATTGGCAATAATTGAAATTATTGGTAGAATTGTGTTTTGTTGGTATGTAATTTAATTTGCATGGTTTTATTATGTAGTTTGCATGATGTTTATTACTTTGCAGCTTGAGAGATTTCTTTGCCGTGAGTGTGGTAAGGTCAAATGCTCATGTAATGCATCGGATACTGTCGACCAAACATCTACATTGGACAGTGTAGCTAGCTTTAAGGAGATTAAAAACGATAAGAATGATGAAGAATATATTGTGGAGTATCGAAAATCAAGAGAATTTACACGGCAGTTATCTAAATCTGAACAGTCTGATGATTTACCACGGAAACCGCCAAGGAGTTGTATAAATAGGTCATCTGAGCTGCCATTTGAAAGGTCTAATCACAGTGATAGTGGAAAGTTGCGAAGATCTTTTGCAGTACGGTCTAGAGAAGGTCTGGAGAATTTGTTAAATTTTGCATCGATTCGAAAAGGACAAGATCAATCGAAAGCGAAACAAATGCTGAAATAATACAGTGTACTTTAAGTGTACTTTAAAGTACAAATTTATTTTGAAAAACAAATTAGCCAATTATACAAATTACTCCAATGTGTTACCAAAAACAAATTTATTATTACTCTTAATTAGTGAGAAGCATTTGCCTCTAATGTAACAACAAATGAGATTTCAAAAACAAATTAGTAAAAGCAAACAACTGATGTACTGAGAAATTAATAATAAAATGTCAAACAAGCATCAAGGCTTAGTTGTTTTACATAATAAGATTTAAAATGTCCAATTTACATATTGTTAGTAAAGTTAGTGTATTTTAATGTGCTAATTTTTTTTACAAAATCATTTAGCATTAGGATTATCACATTGACATGTGTTTCATGTAAATTTAGCTTTATTTACATTTTCATGAAAATTTACAATTTTAAATATGTATTTAATAAACGTTATCTGATGTACTAGGATACATTTTTCAAAACAACATTCAACAAAAAATTTAGCCAAAATGAAATTGAAACCGCATTAGAAAAATAGCATTCTAACAATGAAACTTTTAATTATACAGTGCCATAAAACGTTAGAACTTCTATTGATGTATAATATATAATACTTTATATTGTTGTATGAATTTCTTAGCAATTGTCTTATAATCTTTATAAGCAATTGCAATTTTGATTATAATATAGTTACATAAGTTTAATTAATAACATCAAAGAGTATTGGTGCTAAAATATTTTTTCCATAGATTATGCTCAATAAATTGTGTTATTAAATAAGGACTAGGGCATGGCAGAAATATAGAGCAATAAAACACTAACTATTTAATATCGTGTTAAATTAAACATTCAATATATTTTTGTATTTCCTATATAGGTTTTAAATATGTATTAAATGTAGGATAAAAGATTAGAATGTTATTTTATTTTGACACAAACCATGCATCATATCAAATGAAGAAAAAAACTGTTTGTAACTTGTATCAATTGTATGTATCATGTTTGTCTGTGTTTATTCACTGTATCTTGTTTTTTTTTTAAATATATGGTTTTCTAAAGCATGTGATCTAGGTGATGGTTTAACAATGCTTTCAATTTCAGTCATATACTAATATTAACTGCATTCATATTGTGTCCTTTTCTTCATTGTAGGCTTTGGAATCAAAGTTAGCGTCGTGCCGTGGTACAGTTAGACCTAAAGATCATTCACCAAATCCGAGCTCAGAGGTCAATAAGGACTACAGGTGTGTACTCAAGAACTAGGATAGCCGATACTACACCATCATCGACAATTCACTGCGACTAGCAACACAGTGTTAGCTATTGTAGTGTAGATAATAAATATTCTTACAACGGCTTCACGTACACACGTCGGTTATATATAAATCGTATATGTTGTGATCAATATAATATTTTCCTAATTAACTAATATCTGTGATGGTTATGAAGTAATTAAGGAAAAAAATTTAGAAAATGCTAAATTTTTTGGGCTACCCACCGGACCCTTACAGTGAGTTGTGGGAAATATATGCGAACTTGCTTCACACTGTTTTATTCACCAGAGTAACATCCTTGCTAATGATCTTATTAAGATACACACAATAAATATATTTTCTTTATTGCTTGTTGGTCTTTGACTTAAAACATATATGTACACAGCAAGATTGCAACACCCATATAATGAGTGTGTTGGGCACACGATATTTGTCCTATTTAAGGTGGAAGTAAATATTTTGGAATAATGATTTTATGTAAATATTAAGTGTATAGTGTATGTAACTGTTAAAATTACAAATTTTTATCAACTTGGATAATAAACTTATGTTGTTTACATACATTTCATTTAATAATTTATAAAAGAATTATGTTAAACATGTATTTATATAAATAATATTCAATCATATTAATAATATTTACCGTTTGCAAAATGCATTGAAATAATTTGTGCCTTTGGTGTTTATGCTATTTAAACAACCTTTCATTTAAAGTATGAAATATTTAGCATGGCCGTGTGCTTGTTGAATAAAATCTTAGATAATTACTGTTAATCCATTCTTATATTATTCTTGTACAAACCCCTTTTTAAATGTCCACAATAATATACAAACAGTTTTATATGAGCTGCTCTTTTCTAGTCTGTAATTTGTGTTTTTTTTACAGTGTGTCACTAACAATTAATGTAATAGGCAATTTTAATACTGTTTTTACTGCTACAAGTTCATTAGATTTGCAAGCTATTGATATTTCGTGTGATGTTGGTCTTACTAACATTTGTGATAAACATTGTCTAGCTCACTATTTACATTCCTGTAAATCTTCAGTAACATCAAATAACTTTGGCTTGTTATTTGAGATGTTCACACAATATATAATACATGACTTAAATACACTGTTTACAACAAAGCTGCTCAACTTCGTATGCTGCGCGTAAACGCATAATAATTTATTATCTAATCTATCATAATTAGCCCGCGTGATTAAATTAAAAAATCCTACGATAAGTAACTTGCCGTTCAGTTCTCAGAGTTCAGGAGTCACAAAAACACTACCCGCCCGATAGCCAAGATATTCAAATCGTCAGATTGGTCCCATTGATAAAAAACGTTGAGCAGCCTCGTTTTAAAACTTAATTCTTGCCTATAATGTATTCACCGATGTATATATAGGTGATGTCTTAAGAGTAAAAATAGATTAATAATAACCGTGTGAAATAAAAAATAAGCGCAAAATTTTAGTATTTCAGACTAATAACTACTAAAGCAACAAAATCTCATATTTATAGTAATGGGTCGTATGAAATACCGTCGCGTTAGTTTGGTCAAAGCAATATTGTACTTGTACCGTTATTTAGAGGGGACATAATGAAACATTATGTTTCTATGTAAGTTGTATGTTCATTAAAACAGAATTTGGTTTTCTATTTAAGAAATAAAATTGTATTTATATTTTTTTGTGTGCTCATAATACAATATTATTTTTTACAATATCTGTAAACAGTCAGGTCATTATAAACATGTTATGTTGCATCACAGGGACGACAATAAATTATCGTAACTATGTCTTTTATTCTTGATTTAGATACAAAGTCAATGTCCCAGTTATGTGGTGTATCACACGTGAAATAATTGGTGATTGGCTTTACAAATTTATAAGTTAGTTAAGGTTTAGTTCTAGGTGTGCCTTTCAATTATTATTTGTATTAGAGGGAAAAAAATTGCCCAATCTGTTGCAATAGTGTAAGCCACTAAGCATTTATACACCACAGTGACCAGACCAATTTATTTTGTGCGCAATGATTATTCACGATAATAAAACTAAGTCGAGGCATATTATGTGTTTTATTAACAGCTTTTAAACATTATTCATTCCCTTTTCTCGCGTTGTATGGGGTCGGCAAAGTCGTGTACACACTTTTAGCATTATTGTACTTTTAAAAACCGTGTACTTTTTACCTATATTATTTGTTTCCCAGTAACAATATTTGATACAATATTACTCCATTCAACATGTTTTGACACCTCTACTGGTGGCCTGAAGTTATTAACTAAATCTTGTAGTGAATTAGTAAATAGCTTTATTTGAAGGACTAAAAGAGATACTTCCTCATTTTTTACTACTTCAAGGAAGACATTTCCTAAAAAGTAAGATAACATTTTAAATTTAATGACCATATCATCAAATAACATTTTAGTAATTGACACAAATTTCTTTCATTTTTGTTATTAATTTTTTCTACTGATAATAAAGTTTTTATACATTCATTGGTACACCAAGATTGATATTTTATTTATTAAAATCAAGATTTGTTCAACATATAGTTTAGGAAAGAAGAATGAGAATTGAAACTATAAAGTTATTAACAACTTGCCTGCTACTTTTGTTGATCGGACTATCCACAAAAAAATAACGTAGAGAGGCAAAGTCTGTACTAAATATATACAAGTGGCAAGTATATATTGAACCAGCATTGACAATACTCGGAACTGAAAATATAACAAGTTTTTAATGGTGTATTTAGTATGTTAAATATTGTACATTCAGCATTGTAAAAGAAGCCAAAAACAGCGCATGGTCTCTCCAAAGGTCGATGTGCAATATTTATCGACGCCTACTACACTAACGAGGTTTGGCCGAGCCAGAAATATTTTTGAAAACTATTTCATGTTTTATCATTACCATTAATCATTGACACTTTTATATAATATTTTATCCATTTAAACTTAGGTCTTTCATTTCAATAGCTTACCTAGTTACATTGCGCTTGTAATACATTTTGCATTCACAGTATGCTGTAAGGATATTATTGGGTAAGGATTTTCTTAGTTGGTCATGATTCGTTATTTTTGTGTTCACCTGAGTGTACTTTGTTATGATATCAAAACGTTTCTACCATAATAGTAAAGCATACTAAACCTTTTATATAAGAACCAAATATGTAATAGTTTCCAAAACTAATATCTATAATGGATTACTTCAGAAAGAATTACGGTCTGTGTTTTGGAAACATATTGTATGTACAGCCAGACAAATACGTAACAATATTTTCTTTATACTCACCAAAGTAAATACTGTGTAATACATGACAGTTGTAGGCAATAATAATAACAAAATCGTAAATGCAACTGTGCCCACAAATAGTTCTTGATTTGTGTACTCACAGGAGTCAATACCACCTCTTAATGGATTGTATTTTCTACCAACAAACAATCTCAGCAATGCAATCAATCCTGATATTTGTATATTAAATAACCTATAACAAACTGTACTATAAACAACTTTAAATTACATCTTGGAAAAATGGACTATAACCTGATAATATAGTATTTTATAGGGTTTGAATGATTACCTTGCAGCATACACATAAATACAATATGAATGAAATGTTGCAATGCAAATCATATCTGCTATTATTGCAGCTTGAAATGTAAACCCGAGGTAGCCTATATATCTGTATAGATGTAGTATAATATCTAATTTTTCACCAGAAACATCTGTAAATGAAAAGATGTATGTCCATTATTTTATTCCCAATTTTTATAAATTATTAATAAATAAATAAATATTATTGTTTTTCACGCCCGTAACCCAGAGAGGTAGACAGAGATCACGAATTTCCATTTGGTGCAATCCTGGCATACGTCTCTCACTTCTACATTCATACATCTATGCATACATGCTTGCTGGTTGTGGGTGGTCCTTATATCACCCTTTTTAGTATGCCACTAATGTAATCAATATTAGTTTTTTTTTAATGATAGAATGTGGCAAAGGAGCAAGCGGATCACCTGATATTAAGTGAGCCCTACCCATAGCCATCCGCAACAAGCAAGTGTTGCAGATGCCTATTGCCTATCTTTTAATGGAGAGAGAAGGGGAAAGACAGTAAAAAGGATATTACCTTTTACCCATTTATCCCCTCTCCGTCCAATCCTCTTCGCTTTCCCATCCTGCCCTTATGAGGAAAGGGTGGGAAGGGGAAGAGGATTGAAATTAGGCATCTGGAATTAGTTCTCCTAATTCATCCCCTACCAAACTACCACTCACTTTTGCAACATAAATTTGTTTTGTTATTCTCTCTTCATTCATCCATTCAACATTAATATTAATGACTAGCAGTTATAATCATCACTTTAGAAGTTTGCTTTAATGCTACAAACACAAGAAAAAGCATAAAATAATTAAGTTGCCTACCTAAAAATAGCCACCAAAGTTCAATATGATAAGAAAAATATCTTCCCAACATTTTATTAAATGCATTGTTCAGTTTAAGCCCAGCTGGAGATCCCATTAACCATTTTAACAAAGTGTACATCAGATTAACTAATTTCTAAAAAAATATTTATTTGGTATAAGTATACAGTTCTGTGATATAATATTAACTTCAGAAATGTCTTATTAGAGTTAAAAAGTTAACTTTACCTCCAAAATTCCCATTAGCAGTATGCCTAAATCTTTGTTGTCTCTTAAAAGTAAATCTAGAATAAAGTACCCTATAGTAATATCTACCAGAATTGATAAAATCAAATTTCCTTCTTTCAGTGATATCTGAAAAATAATAATAGTATAGATGTACATTATTGCCTATAAATATAGGA
The DNA here is from genome assembly GCA_000931545.1 of Papilio glaucus. Taxonomy (NCBI): domain Eukaryota; kingdom Metazoa; phylum Arthropoda; class Insecta; order Lepidoptera; family Papilionidae; genus Papilio; species Papilio glaucus. The sequence goes on along the minus strand of JWHW01035449.1, from coordinate 147,546 downwards.
CTTGTGGTATAGAATTACTTCTGAAAAAGTATACATTTGTGCCATTTGAAACTTTCCACAATTAAACTAGATAATAAGTAATGATCTGAAGAAGAGTAAAACATATGAACAGCCAACTAGATGAGCAATATTATAGATATTTTGCCAAGATTTTTTAAAAAAGTTGTAGTAGATATTATCATTCAAAATCATTGCATAACTTACCTTCCTATTTCTTCTAATAGATATCATGAGCCAAATTATCATATTTAAATAATTGAATACATGTTGAATAAACATTGAGGAAGCTAGCCATGAAGGATTTTTAAATGTGGCTTCATAAACTGTTCTGCTTTGTTTTTCTTCCATATACTCATTCCTCACGAAAGTTTGCAGTTGAAAAATATAATCATTGCATTCACTCAAAGTTTCTGAATTTTTGATCGCATTATAATCATAAGAAATTATTATGCATTTGTCAATATCATTAATTTTTTTTCCACCTATACTCAAGTGCTTTATTTGTGGACATGTTTGATCACTAATAATCAAGCAATTAATAAATGGTTTGCATTCGATCTTGGCCATTTGATTATTGATATAATACCCATAAATAACATTGTCAACCTTGATTTCCTTTTCTTCAAAAAGAGCATAATTTTTTGAAAATTTTGTTATGTATATTGTAGTCAAATTTTCTTTGCATGTTTTAATGTATCCCCTAAAATAAATCTCAGCATTTTTCGTTTTAGGCATTATGGGAAGCATTAATCGTAGTGATGACATAGTAATAAATCAATAAACGCGAAAATGAAAACACTTCAAAAATCACATCTCTGTTAAAATATGAAAATAAACATATTTAATTTATTAATACATCTATAGAATCAAAACGGTGTACATAACATAGAAATTAACACATTCCCTTCATAAAGAAGTACTCTGTAAATTAACCTATGTTATACATAATAACTAATAAGTCAAGGTCAACTTCTAACATAAAATATCTAATGACTACTAATCATTATTAGTTATTAATTATTTGCTTTCATTGCTAATTAATTTTGGGAAAAATTATAAGCTAACTAAGCGTTTAATTCAAAAATATATATTATATAAGTTGTCAAGTTGTGAAGTTTCAGAAGAATGTGCACGGACCCGCGTATGTTGACGTCGTAGCTGTCAGCTGTCAAATCGAAAAAAATGGGTAGGGTCAGTAAGACAGATGTTTTAAAAATAATATTAAATGTAATAAAATAAAATATTCAATTTCATTCTGTATGTCCCAGTTCGTCAATTCCCCTCATCCCACTGAGCAATCATCATCTTCATCGTCGCTGTCAGGCTCAATAAAAAATATTTAGGTCATTAAAATGCTGCTGCTTTCTCCGATAAAAAATATTAAGGTCATTAAAATATTCCATTGATTGATATTAAAAGAAAAAAATCTATTACCTGTGTTTATAACGACAAGATCGTCCCGTTAGTAGTGGTTGATTTTAAATCCGCATGTGATTCTTTTTTTTCATAAAAATTTAATCTATAGTTGACCTTACCCACTAGTGCTAGTAGCTAGTAACTACTACCTAAGAACAAAAGATCTTTAATTTGTATCCTTCTTACCGTGGGTTTCCCTTGGCGTAAAATCATTGATCGACATAAGCTTTCTCTCTATTTAAAAAAGCTAAAGGACAATATCTTTTATGTGAATATTATCGGCAGTATGAACCATTGAGCGTAAACCCATTGTTAAATATACTCTGACAAAAGTCATTTGTACCAGTCTAGAAAATAATTCGGCCAACGAAAGAAAAAAAGGTCATTTACATTTTATACCCCTCTAAGACATACTCGGACAAAAACTTTTGACGAAAACCTCCTAAATACATAAGGATTCCCACATCAATTGTTGAAAAGCGGTAGAATAATGGGGAATAAACTCTAACAAAAAAAAATCGTAAAAAAATGGTTCCAAACACCGAAGTGTTTCGGTAGGACACTGCTTTTAGGAACACGTATCAGATATAAAATACTTATCAGAACACTTATACTCAATAGAGTGGGTGACAAAGAAAAAGTAACTCATCGGAATTCCTTGATTTAACAAATTAAAATAATAAGAAAAAAGAGGACAGTTCGTGTTTGTCTCTTAAGCGTAAATATAAAAACATGACGTAAGCTTTAAGAAAAATGACCCGATTGGAATGTTTTCTTTAAAACTCTGCTACTTTTTGTATTATAATATAATTGGGTTGAATGTTTAAATGTCTTTTAAAACTTTGCTATTGACTAAATTTCTCAAAACATCTAAATTCTTTATTTTCTCTACTTAGTTTAGTTACTTTACGAAAACTTGCCGAAAACCATAAAACATATTCATCATCTCATACATAGTCATCTCAGTTATTTGAGAGAAAAAGGTTGAAAATAGAGATAACGCTTGTATCGGACACGATTTTACGTCAGTGAAACCCACGGTTCGTTCGTTCTTCATTCATTTTCATTCATTCATTTCATCGCCACCATTGGCCACCATTATTAATTTGATTTCACTGGTTGGCTTGTTTCGAGTTTTGATTACGTTACAAAAATAAGAAACAGTTAATGCTTGTGTCCAATTAGTTTTTATTACTTAGAAATATATAAGAATTGACGATATTAAACGAAATATTTTTGGTTCACGTTGAATCCAAAATTCCATAATGTCGGCTCACGAGCAAATGAGGGCAATGTTGGATCAATTGATGGGTACGGCTCGCAATGGTAAGAAGAAAATAAATAAATAATTTGTATTTTAAGATAAATCAAAATTAGTATACAAGTTAAACTTTTTCGCAGGCGAAACAGATAAACATGGGGTTAAATTTTACGACGATTCAGTATGCAAATCATTTTTACTGCAATGCTGTCCTCATGAAATATTGTCCTCGACGGTAAGTTAGTTATCATTCGAACGATTTTGGGTGATGCAGGACGGTCATATTTCTGAGATATCATTTGTAGTCATAATTGCTTCAATAATTTGTCTTCTCTCTACCTCTTTAATCTTAACTTCTGTCTACATCAACAGCTGATTCCTAAGATTTTTTTTCATTTTGATTTAGTAACATTTTCTGTAATGATTTCTCAGGAATATTATGTTGATATTGCGGTGTTTTCCTTTCATATACAATAGGATAAAATTAAATAATAAATTGCTCCAAAATTTGAATAAACTTATACTTTGTTGATAATTTTTTGAATATTCTTATATCCTAATGTATGTGACCCATTTTCACTCTTTCATTTCTTCTATTTTGCTGTATGTAGTCTCTGGAAAATTCTTACATCGGAGTGGCATTAACTGTGATGAAATATGCTTTTCAGAAAATGCCCAACACTAGTCTTTATTGCTCATCACAATACTTAACAGATGAGGGATAGATTGTATGAGTTAGGCTGTTCTGTAAGTACCAAGATGTACGTATAAAATATTTCTAGTTAGCTGACATACTTACTGCTAAGCAGAATTTAATTTATTACTCGACTCTCAGGCTTAATTAAAATTATTTAATTATCCAACGGTTACTAATGCTGCTTCGGTGAGTACTTATGTGATAATGTCATTGAAAATTGTAAGCTGGGTGAAAGCATATTGCTGATATTATCTAACTACATTGGGTATGTACAAAGTTTCATGGTTAAAATACAGAACAAAATGAGTAAATATTTGCATGTCAACTTACACAATAAAGGAAACTTGAAATTCCTATGAATAAAAAAAAATTACTTGAAAATAATAACTAAGAGCACTGTTATATATTAAAATAAATTATTTTGAAATGAAAAATAAATATAAAATGCATCCACTTTACACAATATTTTTATAAAGTAGTAAAATGTACTTTATAAATAAGTTTAATGCTTTTAACTTTTAGTGTTGGTTATATAACATCATTATATCATAAAAATGTGCTCTTAGAATAACATTTCAATTATCTTTTATTAAAACATGTCAGTGATTTTTTAGTGTAACTTCCTTTTAAATAAAATATTAATTATTTTAAAGTGATTTCAAAAAAGACAAACTTAATATGGGTAAAAAACATTTGTTGCATCCTGATACATATTGCATTTTAAAATATATAGTTCTTATTATTATTTTCCTACTTTTGAATTTACATGTAACTTGACTCTGTTCACCAAAATATACATATTTTTATGTATATTTTATATGGCTATACAGCCACACACCAGAGCTATGTGACAAACATTTGTTACTATTTATAAATTCTCCACACATTATTACTGTAAAAGCCCCTTAAAACACATTCTTCGAAAATACATGTACTGTATTTAAAGGTAATTAAAGGTCCACTGAAACTTAGGTTTAGCTCTCACTAAACTTTATAATATGCAGATCAATGCATTTGCCTGCCTAAGTTGAATAAGTCTACTAAAAGACAACCTTAACACCATGTGGAGAATATACATAAAATAATTTGACAATTTTAAAATTGTAAATTATCTACAGATTTCTTTATATTGTATCAGCTTGCAACATATTTTTGTGAACATAAGTGATTTATATATATATGGATATGTTTTAATGTGTTGAGTGTTTGCTGGCTAGTTAGGCATACGTGAGGGTGTTTCCGCTATGATTTGTAAGTATAATAAATTATGGTATATTTACTGGCTGATGAACCCCAGAGCCAGGGTGAGCTGATTGATTGCTGGTGACATTGTATGTATTTTATCAACACATTTTTTTCTTCAATATTTATGTTGGGGTGTTCTCTATAGTGAATTGTTATTATTATACATTAACCCCTGATATTATAATGAATCTCTAATCTGTGTAGTTACTTCTTTTATAAAACAAGTCTCATACAACAGATGTGTGGTCTGTTTTAGAAATGTTGAAGAATTTCTTAAAAAGTAGTGACAATTGCCTGTTAGAGGTTAATACATGATCATTGTTCAAAAACCAATTCATGAACAAAAGGAAAATGCTAATAAATATATGCACACTGTTTCTGCAACATAAAGTGTTAATGTATTTGCTTTGAGCATTGACAATATAAAAATAGTATGTCTACAATCAATTTTAGTAATGTTGATAATTACCAACAAACAGACACAATTTGTAAAACATGAGGATAAGTGAGTTATATAATCAAACATTTTCCTCTAATGTTATAAGGGATTGTTAAGGTAATATAGGAATGCTGATAGAATAATAAACTTATATTTAGCTTATTAAAGGGGGAAACTTGATGACTATTGCAAAACATGAGTAAGATAAAGGCTATGGTTATAGTGATACAACAATAAGGTGATGATAACATCATTTATTATTAGATCTCAATTTTTATTATTCTTAAAATTTACCATTACAAGTTATTTTTTAAAACATTTGATTGACATAGAGAATTGATGTTGTTACTACTTAATCTTACATAGATGTCGCGGTATTTCAGTGATATCGTTAAAACTCGTTATTTTTCACGTGTTTGTAATTTTAATTGCAGCGAATGGATTTAGGTGAGTGTCCTAAAATACATGATCTGGCGCTTCGTGCGGATTTTGAGTTAGCATCGAAAACCAAAGACTATTTCTATGACATTGATGTGAGTATATTTTCATTATATTATTGTTTCATTTACGATCTACATTTGAAAAGAATACACTGATAAAAATAAAAACACTAGTATACTTACAATACAAATCAAATTAAGCAAATAACATGTGTTGCACAAATAAGCTGGCTCGACTGGTGAATTATCACAACCTCACAGAAGACAGGCGTACAGTAGAAGTTTTCTGCATCTCATCTGGACTAGTGAGGTGATGTGCTGATACACCTCCTCTGAGTGTTTTAAAACTTGCATACCTTACAATAATTATTGTGCTTGTTACCCTGTGGTAAAATGTAACTTTAGTTAGAGCAACCTAGTATCACGAAAGGTGGTTATTTTAATTAGCGCCATTGATGCCAGAAAGCATTAGCGTTTCCACATAACTATGTGCTTATAAAAATAAAATTCGCATTGTTACTTTAGCACCTAAGTCCTTTCATAATCACAAGTAAAATTATTTCTTTTAATGTACAAAAAAAACATGAAAGTATGTTTAAATGTATATTAATTTCTAAAACTGTTGTATTTATTTGTGAAGGCTACGGAACATTTAGAGGCATTCATTGCTGATTGCGATAAAAGGACAACAGCGGCGAAGCAGCGTCTTGCGGAAACCCAGGAGGAATTGTCGGCTGAGGTGACGGAGAAAGCCAATGCGGTGCACGAGTTGGCGGAGCAGATCGGCCAGAAGCTCGCCCGTGCCGAGGCGCTCGGAGAAGAGGGTATGGTTGAAGAGAGTGTCAAACTTATGGGAGAGGTATATTTCTGAAATTTGCAACACTTTAGATCTTCAGTGTAGTTATTTTCCAGTGAGTCCACTAGTCAAAATTTGATCGTTATTCACAAGTTAATTTCTTTTGTAAAAGAGATATCATTTTGTGTACTATTTTTGCTACTCACAAACAAATCTATTGTTCGAAAAATATCTTTGAATTTTACTCAATTATTTAGTGTATTTGTATCACATTCCTTTCTCCTCTTTACCTCCATAGAAACTTTTAATGTGCCAAATGTACACTTCCAAGCACTCGATGTTTTTTAAAATGTTCCCGAAGTTTCCTTTCACATATCAATATATAGATTGATGTACTTACAGATCGACGAGCTACGCAAGAAGAAAGCCGTGGCGGAACAGGAGTATCGTAACTCGATGCCTGCGTCTTCATATCAGCAACAGAAGCTGAGGGTGTGTGAGGTTTGCTCAGCTTACCTCGGTATCCACGATAATGACAGACGCCTCGCCGATCACTTTGGCGGCAAACTCCATCTCGGATTCATAACTATACGTGAGAAACTTGCGGAGCTCAAGGTAATAAAACAATTTATTACTTTTGTTTATTAATGTGTTTTATGATATAAAATGCAATGTATGTGTAAAACAATATTGTAAATAATTACTATAAAAATTAATGAAATCTTTATAATTTCTTCTGATTCAATGCTCCAGTAGCATTGTTTTTGTGAGGTGGGAAACTTGACGACAAAAATAGCCATTAAGTAGTAGACATTGTAGCTATTTTTGTCGTCAAGTAGATGCATTAATGTTAATGTATTGGCCTCTGAAGTGTGCTAATGAAATTGTTATTCAGATAATCTTCTGCAAGTCACTGTTCATGGTGTTTACCTTTTAACCCTAATCATTATTAGCAGATGTAATTGCACTATTTCAGAGATTGGTCGAGAAGCGTCGCGAGGAG
>JWHW01035449.1:85970-112773 GCA_000931545.1 Papilio glaucus | reverse complement strand
ACCCGTCCGCGCCGCACCGCACGCACTCTGTACCGCAACCTACGTCACAAATTAAAAAAAAATTAATGACCTTAGAATAAGTAATAGTAAAATTGTAGGATTTCTATTGATAATTAAGATCCGAAACTTATGTGGGTAACTACTCGCGAAATACAACTTAAATTTCGTCCATGCGCCAAAGAAGTTAGACGAAAGTATTTAAGGAAAAATTGTATTGCAAGATAAATATGAAATTATAATTTTTATGATATATTGTCATTTTGTTACATTAGGTACGGTACATTAATCTTTGAACTATAGATTTATTTTATCATTACGATTAGTGTCATTTTAGGTCCCTCATTATAATTTATAAAACATAATCGGGAAAGGAATCGTTGTTCATCTATTAGGATTCAGAATTTCTTCGAGCGTTACCTACAAACAATAATATTAAAGTATGCGAGGTATCAGGCACAGTTTTGGGCATCTTTCACACGCGAGCGATGTCTATGTCGGAGTTTCTATGCTAATGTTTGACTGTAATGTATTCATGACTCTCGTGCAACGCTAAATCACTCACTTGGCAGTTCAATTCAATTTTGATTCTCAATCAGTTTTACTCTCGTATGTTATATTTATTTATAGCTAGGATTTGCTCAATTGAGAAGGAGGCTTGATGTAGTCTATAGGATCACTGGTGGTAAAGTGGTAATACATTCAATTCATTCAATTCATTCAACGAAAACAAAAGAGAGTCGTAAGCATAAAATTATTAGACCTTAACTTAATGCTTAAATATGAATTTATTACATGTTGTGAAACAAGTTGTTACGCTACTGTACATATTAGATAGATAGCATTATATAATTGACTGCTTACTTATATAATACTTACTGAATATTTATGATTTAGCCTTTGGCGCATTATCAAATAAATGACTTTACTGTATCCTTATAATCTTATTTCCAACGAGATAAACTAAAAGACATTTCAACATAACTCAGTTATTCCAATTCCTTATGCTTAATGTCACTTAAAAGAAATGTTTTTGTGAAACTGTTGTGAAGTAATAACAAAACAAAGAGTAAAACCAAGAGTAATATATAGGATAGCATGTAACAACATTTTACAAACAAATTTTTAAACTGATTAATTTCGAAAAAGCTAAAAGAAAGACAAAGCAAATATTGGACAAATATGTGTTTGCCTATGTTACGCCTGTCTTCTGTGAAGTCATGTTGTTGGGGGCTCTACTACTATTAATTGAGATAAAAATTGCGTAGCTACACCTTCGTGATTAACTTAAGAAGGGTTATGTAGTGTAGGTGCATGTGAGCGATATTAGAGAGGTGTCAGGATGGTGAAAGCGTCCATATCCCTGCCTACCCCTCAATAGGAAGGAAGAAGTTTTATATTATATCATGAGTGAGGAATATATTAAAGTGATGTAAGCATTAGTAAAAGCGTGGAGCCATTGAATGGCTCTCACCTTCCGACTTTAGATTACATAAACAACTTCCTATACACTGACCAATATAGTAGTTCAGAATAATGTTTTAGGTCGAATAAATCACAGCGTAATGGAGCGTCTGGACAGAAATTGTCAACGTATTTTATTATAAAATGGCTTAAGCAATTTAAGATATCTTAAAGACCAACATTTTGGTGTCAATTGTTCGTTCGAGATGTAAATTTATAACTGTCCAATTTTCTATCTGTGTATTTTGTATAATTGTGTATTTTTGTTCTCTGGTTCGAGTGTGGTAAATAATAATATTTAAGCTGCTGGCTATAATTTTGTGTTTTATAAATGACATTCTCTTACTTGACAGGGACTCAAATCTGATTTCCACTAGCTCTAGTATGCAACAAGATATTCGACGTTACACTTGATACCAGATTTTTATTTTTATGTAAAAAGATTTTAATAACAAGTAACGTATGAAATAACTATGTAAAAACTTTTCATTAACTCCTTAATGTATGGCAGTAAGGTTTGTTAACTTCATTGTGTAAGATTCGTTTTCGACGCTTTCCAAAGGGAAAGCGCGCGCAATATGCCATTAGTATGCCGGTGTTCAATTAACGGGACTGACCGATAGAAATGTCAGTACCTTGTCAAGTTTTACTCTGAGTACATACTATTTACTACATATTACTGGGAAATTCAAGTCACAGTGCTAAGCTAAAGATGTAACGTTGACGTGAGTTTAATATAAACAAAAGTTTTTTATGACTTTGTATATACACCAACGACCGACGACAGCAAATTTTGTCAAATTAAATTTAAATTATAAACATAGGTCTCTTAAATTCTGACGGCTCTTTGGATGCTAGGTAATTTATTTAAGAAGTTCATACGCTATTTACACAAGAGGGCGGAGAAAAAGCCAGTAAGCTTTTTCAATATAAATATGCTTGCGATACCATTGCTTAGAAGTAGATTTATGAATTCATTTACACTTCTGTTTTACCGCAATATTGAAATTACACGCGACGCCAGATATGAAACGCTAGCATAAAATAATGTGTTTTATTTTTTAAGACTGACCTTCAATTTTATGGCATGAAAGTCACACTTGTGTAAATATTTAAAACTATTTCTGCCACCGACAAGCCATTCGGTCTAAATGTAATGATTTAAGATATTTGCATAATAGTGGGATATCTTATATGCTATCTTCTTTATCAATTTTGCCTACTACCAATTATTTAGATGTTAATTAAAATATTCAATGCTTACAATATTTTCGGACTTTGTATAACATTGTTTAGTTAATGTTACTTTTATTTATTATTAAAATTTCAATTTCTCCTATCTAACATTGGTATAACATCGTGACTTAAAAATTTGGATTAAATTTAAATAAATACACTATTTGTATTCATACGATATTGTTTTATAAATTTCTCATTTAACCTCTTTAAAACTAGATAAGACTCATTTAATGCCATTGCTTTCTTGAAAAAACATGGTCGTCACTCTCATAGATTATTCATCGCACAGACTGTCAACGTCTCACGTGTAACACGTATTTGTGATATTTTTTCGACGCATCTGTTTTTCTGTTTGCACATGGAACATGGATACAGAAACCGTTACGTGAGATTAAACGAGAACAGATTATGTAATCGTGTTTACGAATCTTTATGCCTATAAGAGTAAAACAAGTCTAGCCTTTGTTATTATGTACATACATAGTTTTTATGATTTCTCAAAAAGCTATAAGATGTTATCCAGAACGTTTAAATCCTTTTTCCATCCTTTCCTTATAAGAATAGAATAGGAAGGGGAAGAGGATTGGACGGGGAGGGGATGAATAGGAAGAGGGAAATATCCCTTTTCCTGTCCATCGCCTTTACTGTCCAATAATGGTAGTCAACGGTCACTTAACATCAGGTGACCCGCTTGCTCGTTTGTCAACTTATTCCATAAAACAATTCTTTATTATTGTTACTTGATATCGCCGTAATGTTGATGACTAAACACTATAACGGAAGGATAATATGATCATGTTGTATGTATGTAAGATCTATTTGTATAAAATATTATACAGTGAGCAAAATCTTTCGGAACGACACGTATTCTACTTCTGCTTGAATCGAGGTATTCAGTCTTGTCAACGAACTACATAAATTATCGGTTATCTCCCATTACTAATGATACAAGATAAAGTTACCCGATAACCTGCCGCTTTCGAATCTTTTTCTTTGAAGTTCTAGAAGATCTGAAAAAATATAACTAAAAAGAAGATGAATAAAAAAAACACTCAGTCATAAGGGCTGCCAACAGAAGTCAAAACTCGAAACAGATAGGAAGGCGAGGAATAAACAAATAAATAATCAACAAAAATAAACCCTTGCAACATAACAATAAAATTGTATACAAGAAAAAAAAAGTTAGTCGAAACATTTTCAAATTCAAATGAGTATGTTGCTGACGCATGTTGTTCACGCAAACCCATAAGATTTTCCCCGTCTAATTAATAACGTCTATCGCGGCTAAAGTTTGCACTTCCGGAAACATTCACATCGTTAAAGGGGTAGTTCTTGCATTTCTGACATTTATACATATAGGCATTTATGTTCTCGTCGGGTCCGGCTATTCAATTTTTTTTCTATCGTCCAAAAAAGTTCGGGTATGATGTCCATTGTCCAATATAGTCAACTAACGGATTGTTAGTATTTAGTCTACATTACAATATGATTAAAAAAATTAAACAATAAATCAAGTGCGGTTATTACAAAATACCTACATTGAAAATTAAACAATTAACATTAATAAAATACATGATTTTAGTAATCACGTTGTTTGGGTTATTATTTTATTCGTTGCTTTCCTTTATAATTTGGTGTGTACACTAAAGTATCAATGAAAACATAAAACGTATTATGCAATCAAATTTATTCCTGAACGGAATGTTAATTATCTGTACCATAAAGTGTGTGGCAAGAGGTGTGTACTTAAAATCCTTTCATGGATGTGTTACACTCACTGCGCATTAATTTGAAACCGTATGCAGTTAGTTTTTACAAAGTATCTTTTGAAAATTAACGAGAACATAAAATACAGGCAGACATTGAGGACAGTCGAAAGAATACTATAAAATAATAGGTAGTTTTGTTTTGATAATTAGATTATATTAATTAAAACAAAACAAGTTAAGGACTCAGCTATTTTTAATGTCTAAGCTATAATAATGATGTCTTAATGAACCATTCAGTGTGACACTGGTCATGAGTCAAATCAACAATTGTGAAACATTGATAGACCATTGTGACACCGATTGTGTTAACAGATTCGGAAGGTTGGTTTTGTAGACATTCATAGGCCGCAGATATCATTTAACATTACGTATAAGCTGCTATTTTGATAATTATTCAAGAAATCATTTATTTTCAGGCGAATCTGGTACATTCTACCATATCTGGTCGAAAAGGAGATAAGAGAATACAAAAAGTATTTAAAATAGACAAAATGTGTCATTAACGGCATCCAAGTCGACGTCCACTTTCCATCACAATACCGTTAACCCAATTCCTAGGCATTTCATGCAAAAAAACTCATTCGGAATCTTAACCATGAGCGAAAGTACATAAATTGCATGTCTAATTTGCTACAGTTACATTGATAACTATTGATTCATAGAGTGGTACAAGGAATTTTATTCTTATAGATATAACAAGTCTTCAAAAACAAATACCAAACTTTCAAATTAAGTTTTTTATCTGGACCTCCTAGGCTAGCGGTCGAAATTGTAACTGTTTCATGGGGGTCGTAATTTTACTGCCAGCAAAATATTTATTTGATTTACAAAACAAATTACAGCAAAGTTACTAGTATATTTATATATAAGTCACATTAGTTATAAACTCTTCAGAAGTAAATGAAAAGGTTAACTCCGACAAGATTATCTTAAAATAAGTTAATTATAAAACAAAGATTGCGGATTAAAGATGGGTGAGCTAGTTGTAAAATGTCTCTCGTGTGTCTGTCGTGTGTACGCCGATGATCAGGTCATGCTTGCGTCAGGATGAAAAATAGCATTATAAGGGAAAAGTGTGGCTTAAATGTGGATGTTGTGACTTGAATTGAGAAAACTATACTTCGGCGGTTCGGGCATGTTGAAAGGATGAATGAAGAGAGAATAACGAAACAAATTTAAATTACTAAAGTGAGTGGCAGTGTTGGTAGGGGATGACCTAGGAGAACTTATATCGATCAGATTAGTGGCTTACTAAAAAAGGGCGTTATAAGAAGCACCCATAACCGACTAGCATGCGTGCGTAGATGTATGAATGTATAAGAAGCGAGAGAGGTGTGCCAGGATCGCGCCAAATGAAAATCCATGATCTCTGCCTACCCCTCTGGGTTACGGGCGTGAGCACATATTTATTTACAAAAACCCCATGAGGTCTTTCCCACATAAACAATATATGTGTTATGGTCCTTAAATTGTGACTAGTTAGATAAAGATTTGAATTAAGAATAATTTACACCATCCAATTCAGGAATGTGAGCGTTGTAAGTCGTGACACCGATCGCACTTTATAGTCGGTGTCGACAATGTCACTTTATCTATCGGGAAAAACGATATTATTGTGGATATCTCACTTGACTGATTGTCATAACACAAATGCTACAGTACATACATTATTGTTTTATTGCCAATATATATAGAAATGTGATATTGTATCGATGGAATGAATTCGAATAATAGAACAAAGGTCATGGGAATACAGCCTGGGAAGTTATGCAATAATCTGCGTGGCATTTATACACACTATGTAAAGTTTAGTCTGTCTTGAGATCAGGATCTACTTATAATCTACAAAATTAAATGATTATGTCTAAGAAGCAAGTAAGCAAGCGATCCAAGTGATATTAAGTGACTGGGACCGATCTTTGTGGCGATTTGTGGGAGTGGCTTACGCTCAGATATGGTCGAGGAGGGACGTTGAGTAAAGAAAAAACTCTACTTCACGGCAGTCATCTGTCGGGTACTTCTCCAGTCCATTTATTTTTCCACTGTGAAAATATCAGAATTGAGGGTCAGGTTTGTTGAGCTGTTTGTGCATTTTATTGTAATAACGTAGGGACTCACTCACGTGTATCGTTGAGTGTTTGCGGCGCATCTGCGGGGCGAAGTTGCGCGCGCGCTGCCGTTGCCGCGACCAGCAGCGCCAGCGCCACTAGCGCCGCTGACGGCATACCGCTCACTTCACCATACCGATATCTGTGCTGCACACAAAACAATCATATTTTTTATCCAGAGTCGTGCTAGATCTGTCTATGCTGGCAACTTAAGCAACGCATCGTAACTTAAATTGCCTCATCCGTCAACAAAGTTATTAATTTCACTTTTAAGCCATATTTCGACATTCTTCTAGAAATGCAGACTCACGACTATATGCCTATCGGCATTTGGGTTATAAGATAGCAGCGGCTTTCATAGTCAAACAATGGTGTAGAAACATGGTTGCGTTACTGTCTTTTTCAAGGTCACTAGATTAAACGTGGTATAGGTACCACACTATAGGTAGTGTGAAGGTAATATTTTAAAACCTTGGTCCACACAGTACTGCAAGAGTGAGACGTATTATGTATAAGTTATTCAGTGAATCCTACACGTTTCGTACCCTATGGTATAAAATATCAAGAAGTATAAATCTTGCATTTTTCGTTCGAAGATTTATCGTCCGAGATACGATTTGAGGCTTGTCTTGATTTGGCTGAAGGCGACCAAAATCCAATTATGCCGACGCAGCCTTCCTACAAGTCCAGGCTTAAATTTGAAAATAATAACAACAAAGGTCGGAGGAGTCATTAGTCCATTATAAAGCTATAATATTCGTACCATGAGATTATATATGTTTTGGATTCTTTATATTAATGATTATTAGCGAAATATTTTATACAAATATGTTTTAGTTAATTTTTATAGTTTATTAAAAAAAACTACGTTTAAAAAAACCGACTTCAAAAACTAAATAGTACAAAATAACAATAAAGATTTAATTGAATACACCTCTTATTTTGTATAAGCCTAATACCTTTAATATTAATTAAATAGTATGATTTGTTTGTGCTACCTATTAATAAGTTGACGTCGAATTATAAGTTATTAAAATCCGAGAATCCTCCTAAACAGTAGTAAGGCGGCGGTCAGGAATTATTCTCTTCCATATGGATTAGAAAATATGATAAAATAGTTATATGAAGAAACAATAAATATCGCACATGCTTCACACCGTAATAGGCAGTCTCAGCAAAAGTCAAATTCATTTCTTAATATGAAAAATAGCCTTGAGAATATGCCTTGTTGTGTAGCCTATCGATCAAAGCCCGATATCGTTTTCGATTACCCTTTGCTAGCATGCATTTATTGTGCTCCAAAGACTAGTAATTGAGATCAATTAGTCTTTGTGTACGTTCAAACGATGCGAATTATCTTCAGTCCTCAAACCTCAGCATTAGTGAACTATCGTACTTTCCAACGCTTCGGTCGTTGATTGGAACTCTAGTTACAATTTTCTTGGGGATCGTATCATATTGCGTTCTTGTTTAGGTTTGTGTAATTCAACTTTTAATGATGATTAGTGGCTAAGAGGAAAAAAATCTTCCAAATTTAGGCCAGGCATACGATGATAGAATTCGATTCCCTCCGTGACACTTGGACCTAAAAACCTATATAGCAGTTCTAATCTCCTTCTAACAAACAACGTCACAGCTAACATTTCTAGGAATTCATTATAATTCTAATGACTTTTTGTAAATAATTTCTATCGCTACGTTTTTATATTTTTGGTTTATGGGCCTACTGGGTTGTTCATAAACGTAATAGAATTTTACAAATAGTTTAAAAGAGAGTACACATCAAAATGTACAGACGCACATGTAAATATTAGTACATACACAAGTAAAAAAAAATAGAGCAATGCAGTCAAAATATATTGTGTATGTCTATGATCATCGACGCGTCACGTGATCATTCTTTGTCAACTAAAGGAATACCATGTACAAAGCATTACACGAATTTCTCCAACGAAAACGTGAGTGAAAGCGTAATATTATTCATCTAGAGTTGGCAGTGGGCGTTACATATTATACCCTCCCACAAGGACGAATAAATTAAAAGTAAAAACAAAGTCTTCTTTTTAATACATTTAGATTTGAATGGATACTTTGAAAATACAATAGTTACCGAGCTTCGTTTCGCGTACATGCCTTTTATGGTCTAATTACATAGCTGTACTAGTTACAAAAATTACGTGCCTTATTTGCATTGCGTAAATTAATTACTTTCAAAGTAACTAAGTATGCAATACTCGATAGCTAAATACTTGGTGTAATTAAATGCATAATTTAGTAATGTATCATATTGAGGAATACGAAGAGGAATTGCTTTATTGGTTATATGCCGTTGGTTCTGATGTACTACTTACCACTATGTTCTGTTGAAAATTTAAGCTACTTACAAATGCTTTTCCATACTCCTACGTTTAGTACAATATACTTAGTCGTATTATAACAATATAATTCTGATCATATTAAATAAGACTTTTGTGTTTTACGTCATTTAACAACATCTTGTACATTATAACAGATTATACAATATGAGAAGTGTGGCATATCTTTTCTCATTATATTACCTGTAGTTTGTTTCTTTTAATCATAGTTGTACGACATTGTGTTTTGTTATGATTACGCCGTTGGTATTTTTATATGGTCTCCTTTAAGGGCATTGTTTAAATAGTGATCGTATGAATGTAATGATGTGCGATGTAGGTCACACGGTCTGGTGAAGCGTTCACCACATAACAGTACTGACAGGACGGGTTTGCAAATCAGTTGACATTGGCATTCGATGGCCGACACGTTAGAACTTCACAATACCCACGCAGAGTGCTGTAAACATTGTCGTAAATAGCAATACTTTGTCGCACCGTCATTATCATTCATTTAAATACAAACACCATGGTTGTGTATGTTGCTAACAAATCAAGGCATAGCACAAGAAGAATAATATGCCCTTTTTTATTACTCTTGGAATTTTATAGTTAATCTTATATTCTTTTAATTCCCGGATTCATGCTAAAGTTGCGGGCCGTTGCTTGGCTGGGCTGGCTCAGCCCAGAACCTTACAGACTAAGTATTTAAGTAAAATAGTTTTTTTTTAAATTCTGCTTTTCGTCTATTAAAGGACATGCCTACTTTTACCATAAATATAAAAAAAACAGGTCCTTAGATATTTAAAAGGTTATTTATATGTTTAATCAGAGTGGCGAATATTACACAGCGAAAGAAATTTACAAGTCAAGATAAGTTGCAAAATGGGAATTAAATGGCTAGATCGGATGATATATTTCTGTTATGTATAAATTTTCATGTATCAATTATTAGTATAATATACATTTAAATATGTGTAAGTAAGTAATCACCAATTACGAAAAAGTATATAAAATACCATTTGATAATAGTATAAAACCAGCCAGCCGTTGATACATAGGTCGAAGAATATGTAATGGAAATACCTTGTTTGCATTAGTACGGCCATTATGTTAACCTATGTCCTTGCTATGCAACAACCACGAGACATCAACTTATCATTACCGGTACTAATCAATTTCTTTGACAGTTTAGTGATGTCATGATTATTCGACTTGGAATTTTCTTTGTTTCTATTTTTCAATTTAATTCCAATAAATAGTAAAATAAGGTGATGATATGCAGTAGGTTTGAAATAGTGAAAGTTACGTCTTTTATACTCACTTTTTTCTTCGTGTTTGTTTAGTGATCAGGTGAATGAAATTTTATCTTAACACAGTTTACTCCATCAGAAATCCGGTTCGTAGCCTATTCATCCGTTGTGACGTATTGTCATTGAATTTTTATAAGTGGTATAATGCTTGTGCCCTCGACAGACTCGACACTATGTAGTGAGGTTCAGATGTCTGAACCTCACTCCGCTTTTATTATCCGATTATAAAAGGGACTAGGCCTCCGTGTGAATGAATAAATCAAGGAATGAATGATTGAATGAATACTAATTTATCGCTTTCGTACACGAATTTTATAAAGGACACGATATTTTAGCGAATGAATAGTATTGTGCCGTATATTGTTATTAACGCTACTGATACTACTATAGATACTGGTATTTTAAACACAACAAAAAAGTGAGGTTCGGTTTTACATATTTTAAGGTCAATTAGTAAAACTGTCAGTTCTATGCGAACAGAGACGTAATTAATAAAAAATAGATTAATAATGGAAAGTCGATAAACAATTTTATGACGGTGATCGAAACATAATTTCAATTTTTTTTCCACGTGAATTACAAGCATATTTACAGAACTGTGATCTTTTAGTATGTAAAGTGCTCTTATAGTTGTTTGTTAAGACCTAGCACATATAGCCTCAGTCAAATTAATTATTAGGATGATATTTAGGTGACGTATCATTGTGTTTGTGTGTGTGTGTGTGTGTGACGTTTGGATACAGTTTTACGGAATGCGTAATCAAGAATAATGATATTGGTTTATTTAATTCTTACAAATGTGTATTTGTTCGATACAAGTTCTAAACGAGGCGTGTATTGTGAGTGACCTTTACAGAGGTACAGGCTCAAAGAACCTTATGTTTGGTCAATGCCGTATTGTAAACACGATGACACATAGCTCAGAATAACTGGTCCCGCATAGTGTAAATTTTTGTCATCATTAATTTGTTACTTAACTAAATTTCCACGCTTCTTACACCTTTTGAGAATTCAGATCTGCCTTTTTATCCCTATCTTATATAAGATCATTTTGGTTTCTCGGGATTCAAATATAACTTTTTCATATTGGTATTTGGTGTATGGTATTTGTACCGTAAAAGATCGTTAATTATAACTTAAGCATGATACATACAATCACTAATAAAACTCTTGAGTCGATTACCAACCTAAAACGATGAAGAACGACATAGTCAGTTTCTTCGACTTGTTAGCTTATTATCATATGTTGTAACGTCTGGAAGTCTAAGCCCTACTTTGTGTTGTTTTCAAGTCATTTGATGCAATTCCTTTTCTGTAATGGTAATGACGAATTTATGATGACGTGATACGTGACAAGGATTTGATTGCTTATTGTTTGCAGCTACGCAAACTGGTGTGAACGTACTACTCGGTGGTTGTATGGACGTGCGTCACGAGCAACTTTCACCGCGCGGTATCACTGAACTTAAGGAACCACCGCGTGTACTCTCGCACGCTACTGGTATGTTTTCCCTTCTGCGGTGTTCCTGTACTACTAATCACGTGTACGAATAATGTTTGTATAATATGTTATCAATAATAGTATAATTAGAAGAAAAAATCCAGCGAAGCGGGTGTTTGAAGCAAGTCGAAAATAAAAAAAGACATGAAATATTATTATAATTCATTAAGAATATTGTTTTTTATTATTCATTTTCTTTACAATCTACCAATCCAATTATCCTAGTTCGGAGATTGTATGAGCGTTTAGAAGCATTTGTAGTATGTATTAAGCAGTAGTTATTAAAATTGTTGGCAAACATAAATTGCATTAATTCTTGTCTGAGTAATTTGAGTAGATGTTACGCTCGCCAAGCTGCTGGTTTATTTAGGTTAATGTCTTTAACAACTCCAACAGATTAATAGTAAGATAATTAACACAGAATTGCATAATTTGATTAAATGATAACGAGCAAATATACGTTGTAACAAATAAACTTACGATAAGATACTCTCCCAATTTGAGATGAAGTTCGTAGAGAACTTTTTTCTATATAGCTGAAAAAATTGGACAAAACAAACCCTTCTTGTTCTAAATCTACTTTAAGATTGTCGTCTATTTATGAATCTCTCTATAAAAGTTAACCTCTGATCTCCTCCTTGCAGGAATCAGATTTGTCTTTTATTGGGTGTTCCAGGGCCTGTAGCCACTAACATATGAAATATATAAAATAATATAAATGCAACTATGGATTAGTAATGAAATCTCTGTTTCTGTTCATTCGTTGTCAATCAGAATTAGGTTTAAAATAACAATATCTCGTTAAAGATAAAAACAATTTTAAATTGATGCAAAACTCCATTATAATTTTCTGCATTATAGGTTTTTAGTATTTACAATTTACCACCATTTCAACAAGTTTAATTTGTAATAATTTTAGTATACAATTACTTACAAGTGAGGCAATACATAACTTTGCCAAAGTTGGAAGGGCGCCAAGTTTAAAGGAGCTTTGGAAAAGAGGTGTAATTAAGTAAGTAGCGACAGCTTTATGATTGTTAGAAAAACATTTTTATTGGATTATATTTTTATACCTTCTCAAGATAACATGTGCTCGATCATTCTCCGCGTATTATAATAAATCTTGACATATTTTAAATGCAAAATGCACAGTTACCATAACTTAAATAGATATATTTATAGAATGTACCACCGGTGTACACATCCTTTGAAAGTTTTAAAAGGGTATACTAACAATCTTTATTAGTTATATTTAGTCACCCTCGTTTTAAAACGTAAATAGTAAGCCCCCAAACATTTTGCCGGATGTTCGCCGGAGACATGCGGGCTCGGAGAGTTCATTAAATACGCTGATAAAAGCTTGAAGATGTGCTTTATTAATTTCATGAAAATAACAGCCAAATTGTATCAAATCAATTTTCTGTATTCACGTATATTTTCTAAATCTAGTTAGATATTGAGAGTGCAAAAACAAACAGTTACCTTTAAACATTCTAAATAAAGTTTAATTAATTTCTAACAAATAAACAAATGTACTCTCATAACACGTCTCAACAAACATTTTTAAACAAAAACAAAATCGACTACAAAAAAATATATAGTCAAAAACAACAAATGTACTAAAAGGCAAAAATAATTTTACGCAATTAAACATAAGAATCAATTCTTAAATCATATTCATTTTTGGAGTTGGCGTCAGCCTTGGAAATACCAATATACGAGGATGCCTTAAGAAAACTATTTTACAAATGAATTTTATACTGTACTAGTACCATAAAATGTTGATCCAATCGCTATCAAACTTCACAGGAACATCCACTGTACCATTCCGAACAGTCCCTGTAAATTTGATCGAAATCGGTCCAGCCGTTTTGAAGTCTATAGAAACTTACACAAATAGCCTTTCATATAAATAGACTATATGAAAATCGCACTCGATTGTTCCCCTCCTACCCTCGCACCGGAAACTTGCGGACCTACCTTAGCTGACGCCGACTCCAAAAATAAATACGATTTAAGAATTGATTCTTAAGTTAGTATATATATTTTTTCATTTTAGTGTATTTGTTGTTTTTGAATATATATTTTTTGAAGTCGCTTTTTGTTAATTTTGTTTTTTTCTCGATTTTTAGTGTATTTAAAGTTTGTTAATTGATTTTTTTTGTGAAGATATGGGTGGACTTACTAAACGCGCTGCTCATATGAACGTCGTTTCAATGAGACAAACAAAGGCAGGTGTGGGCTTCTGAACATAGAAATTTTCAAAAAAATGTAATCACGGTCTTGGCTTGATACACGATCGTATATCTAACGAGACGGAGGAACAACGTGCCCGCCTTCTTGACTTGATACAAAGTCGTTTTAAACACAAACGAGAACACCGTCAACGTACTCCAAGTCAATTAAATACGTTTTATTAAGAATAACTCTAACTAAAAAACAACTGTTCAGATCTTGATCAAATGTATATGGAAATATATTATAACAACCAACTTTCAAATAAAGATAATAAACGAAAGTAAAAAGGTAAGTAGCACATCGCTAACCCTGGCCCTCTACTGCGCGGCTATTGAAATTACTTGCGCGTAGTTTTTACTTACTTTGTAATTTAAACTTAATAATATATTCTAAACTATCTGTTATAACGTTATAGTGTAAAAGGCAATTATAATCTGCATTTAATACTCTGGCTTACAAACATATTTATTTGTAAAAGGATTAATACTGAAAACGAAAAAATGGCGTCGTAAATAGCGCATTATTTTTAATTGATTCTTCTAAAGAAAAAGTAGTTATTGTTAGATAACTGTAGAAGATAGAGATATGCCATCGCTGAATTTTATTTAGTATTTTTAGAGATCTACAATTCTTTTGTACATAATTTTTATATACTTCCTATAGTTTAGCCTACGTAAGCAATGAAAGTAAAACTCAACTTTGTCAATTACGCATTATTATGAAAAACTACTGGTCGGATCCTGACTAAAAAACCCATGGCGAGCACTAGCTATCGAACAAAAACGAATCATCGAAATCGGATCACAAATCTCAAAGTAATCGGTGTACATCCATAAAAAAAATACTAAGCGAATTGATAACCACCTCCTTTTTGAAGTCGGTTAAAAATCTTATCGCATTTTCATCATTTACTGAGCGTTAAATGTGAAAGGTAATTATAAACCGTAAACCGAATAACTTGAAGACAAATATAATTTTAAATTTTAAAATTATACATATTCTTTTCACAACTTGGAATCAAACTTGAGATCATCTACTTAACAGATATGTTAACCCTTATGAATTTAAATAAATATTTAATTTCGTTGTATACACGTATGTTTTTCCTCAAAAGTGATGTTTAAGTTTTGCTGACACACAATTTACTATACAGAATACTTCACGGGTTGATATTTTCCATTTTCTCCAGTTCTTGTTTAACAATTTTAAAATACTCTTCTTCGGTTTTTCGATGTTCCGTTTCTTCAATGGAATTTTTGTCCTCTCTTCTTTCTACGCCCTCTTCACTAATAGTCTCTCCAGGAGACTGGAAATCGGGGTGATCGTCGCGATGTTTCAAATGGATCTCTTTCAAACGCGCGTCCAAAATATGTTCACGTCTCGTCTCCCGGTCGTATATTTGATGGACAAGTTGTTTGTCACGCTCGTCTGGGAACATCATATTGTCGGATAAATTTAGCAAAAACGTTGTTCCTTGATCATTTCCAACGGCCACCATCTGCCCCTTTCTATGAGGCGTAAGTTTAGTCAGCCCGTGCTTGGAAACTTGTAGTGTGGCTACAGCTTCTTTAAAATTGCGTAAAATATCCCAGTAATAAAAGTATCCGCCTTCGCAGATTGCCATATAGCTAGAGTATCGCAGCGGAGCCCACGTCACATCGGTAACTTGGTGGCGGTAAGGTTTGGTGACTATTATTGGCGCCGATCGCACCTCCTCACTCCATATGCGAACGCTCCAATCTCCGCATGTTATAAACATTCTAAGCGTACACGGGCTGCGATGAATGGCACGGACCGGTCCCGCGTGCGCTTCCCAATATGACGCAAGGATCTCCGAGTGACTTCTGCCCATACGATTCGCGTTGATAACTAACCCGGACTCCGTCCCGCACAGAAATTTTGTAGGTAACCCACGATCGAATTGTAACGAGCTTACCCCTTCGGCATTAGACATACTAGGAGTTTCTCGAGATGAAAGTCTTACGGACATTGGCAGTCTATCCAATGGACTTGATAAATTTCTCGTATCCCACCAGAGGCAGTAGCCGTCTAATGATCCAGTGAAAAACTCAGTGTTTGTTCTAGTGTGCGTAAAAAGTAATGCAGATACAGGTCCAATGTGAGAATTGTAAATGGAACTCTTGGATATTGCGTCATAACCTTTGCGCACGTCGAATATATTAACGGTGCCATTTTCAAGGCCCGCAATCAATATTTCAGATTGTATCGGTGAACATGCTAATTGCCAACAAGGATATTCTGGAAGCAATTCGACAAGTGGTGCGGTTTGTCGTTGTATATCCCATACGGAGAAATAATTCGGTTGCTTCGATTTATTACCTATAATTTTTTGACAGTACGCTACAGCTAAACGGGGTGGCCGTTCATTAGTCCATACGATACATGAAACTGGTCTGGAATAAGGATCACAGAATGCGTTTGCAATTTGTACGCTATATTTTTCCACAGGAGGCTGGGCGGCCATATCTGTGAAATACGTTTGATACATGTCTATGGCATTGTTTTGATCGATATAATGTTCTATTTGTGGGTGAAGGCTGGTTACAGTGTCCACATAGCTATCTTCGTGCTGTACGCGACGCCTGTACCGCGTTACATGATCTTCGTTATAAGGATGGACATCACGCGGCCAGCCACCTTCGGTATGATTTATGCCTTGGTCGTGAATAACCAATTCCTTTGTGTTCGCATCGTGTTCCGATTGCGGCATTGTCGCTTGCACCACTTTGTGTACCGGATTGCGGAGTATATACTGTCTTTGCTCCTCTTCGTTTGGATATATCGAGTCTAAGATTTGAGCTGGAACTGTTTGGAAAAGAGGTTGTCGACCGAATTCTCGTCTCTTCTTTGAGTATTCGTAACGTGATTTCATGTACTTTGACATTATTTTTGTTTTTATTCGAATGGAAACTTGATTACGATGTGTGGAGTCGTTTTAAAATGATTTTGATGTTTTTTAAATCAGGTAGGCAATGAAATTGAGCATTGGCGTGTTACCACGTTGACAATCAAATTGCAATATATCCGTCCGGTGTTGTAAGCCTTAAATGAATATATTATTATTTATGTCATTTAAAGTTGTTAAAGATTTCAAAGTTATTGTTTACGTTTCCTGGGCACACGACAACAGCATTGTTCTTGCGTTTAACAGGAAGTCTCACAAAACATTTCAAAGGTTTTGCAAGTCAAAGTTTTTTTTAATTTTCACTTACCACAATGGGCACGCTTGACAATGTTAAACATCTTTGAAATTTTACAAAATCATAATTACGCAAATTTAAAAACAAAAGCAAATTAAAAAAAATGTTACCGTTGAAAGGCAAATCCGACCTCCAATAACAAAGTATAACATACAATATCTCACATATTTTCACTTCACTTAATATCGTTCATATATATTAATCTCGATATCCCGCCACAAACTGTTCACAGCACTTTTCCTTTTGGTTTGTAAAAATTATTCGAAAAGTATAGCGAGACATGCGCGTGCGCAGACACAAGTACAATCAACGGCGACTGACGCGTGACTGGCAACTAGAAACGGAGTAAATACGCGCGCGCATGTTATCGACAAGTAGAATAGGTACTAAAGACTGGTTTGGTCCGTTCGAGTTCCTCTACCACTGATGTAGTGACTGATAGCTGTATAGAAGGTTTTCTATTGAAGGCTGTGTACTATAAAGTATGGAGTATAAAAACTATCTCTCTTTACGGCAAAACCTGGTTACTATCCTCAATCCTAGAAATTCTGACGACTACGCGATTTATAGAACGATTAGATGCAATTACTACTTCCGACCATTCTTATTGTTTACTAGCGGTTTCACCCGCCCTGCAATTTTATTTAAACGAACACTTCTTTAATTATCTAATTAATAGTATATATATAACTTTTTTATTTATAAACCGATTGAGATAAAACAATACATGTTAAGTGAAACTTACCACAATACATTAGTGAAAACCACACCCAAATCGGTTAAGCCGTTTCTGAGATTAGCGCGCACAAATGCATAGACAAACAGACAAACTTTTGTTTTTGATTTATTGCATTTATGAAGGCCCCAAATAATAGTTATTCTGAATTATCTTCCAAAGACAGCGATCAGTTACATTTTTATTATGTGTATGGATTGTAACTAAACCAGAAGATACATATTTGTTTTTGGGTTTGGTTGGTGCTCGGTATATGGCCATTTTTATTTAGTTTATAATACGAATTGGCTATTAACTAACGCCCTGTTATATTTAGGTCAATAGGACTACATGAAATATGGTAAATTTAGCCTTTACTATATTTGTAACTCAAGTTGGTTTAGAAGCCGTGGGTACTTATTTATATTTTTTACATTAGTTTTAAGAAATGTTGAGGCTACTTCGTAATGTAGGGCGACGGTAACGGCCGTGTCATGGTTGTGTCAAGTGATCAACGAAAGCTCTAATTGGGTTTAAGCATTTTGTCCAGCTTTAAAATGAAGGTAAATATGTTTCTTATATGAAACATGACCTATATTACTTACATCCTACCACTTTAAATGTTCTGTGTAGAAGCAATCAACATACATAAAAATCTTTTTAATTATTTAAAATTACTTATGAGCTATAAAGCTAAAGTACAATTTCATAGTTTAAATAATTAACAAAGTTACATATTTTTATATTTATTTATACATAAAACATATCTGAAGAAATAAGTTTGGTGATGTACTAAAAAGTATCACAAGTATGCGTAGATGACGAGTATGCTTCGTCTAGGGCTTTAGAATATCTTTATTCTGTCTTATAACTTTTAACTAGTTATTAATTTTCCCTTAACGCATTCTTCCCAATAACCGCATTTCCACGGTAATTATTTTGAAGAAAGTCAAATAAAAAAGAACGTTTCATCTCCCCGTGTGCGTTTTTGTTTCTACAGCGCCAAAGCTATACTATATGTTTACTACATTCGTAACATTATTTCACGGCATAAGCTTTGTTGTACACCGATAAAGCAAGCCGCTGTGACGTCATCGAATTCAAGTCCCATTTAATGTGCAAGATCATAATTTTCGCTATCCAAATTAAAACGGATTGTTAATTTCACAGAGTGTGAACACATTAAAATAATACAACCGCTTAATTGCGGTCAAGAGTTAACTGGTGTAATTGTTCATTAGACAAGCGATGGTCACAAACGCCGTCTGTTTGTCTTTATTACCAATTGACTTGAGGCCTGGCCTCTAGGACCGTGGCGTTCAGGCCATTAATGTCATTTAAAAAATTATAAAGTCATAAACATAGGGACTGAATAACTATCGCGACATAACTTACTGAAAAAATTTACGTCATGGATTCCTTTTTTATTTATTTATGTAAACTAAGTAACGTGACAGGTAAGATAGTTGCTTCAAGGTAAACATTGATACAGTAAGATTATAGCTTACAGGAGTGAGTTATTTATGTTTAAGAAATAATATACGTACCTTCATCTGTTATTTGTTCTGACCTAAATTATTCGTTAGATAATATGTACATTGATAAATAACAAGTGAGTTGCCGAGCTAAATCTGTGGCCTGCACTGTTCAATCGTAAAAACCAAAAGTTTTTACATTATAACAGACGAAAGTATAAATATATAATGCCGTATCTTAGACCAAGTGGAGCTAATGATAGTATTAATTGTTATTCCTCACACATTACAATATTTCTTTTTTATTACAGTAATTTTTAATTTTGGAATGTAAATACGTGTTCCATTAGAGTTATACGAGGTCTGCGCGGACAGTTAAGCGTTATTTGTCACGTTCAGAAATAACTCCTGTTCATAAAACAAACAACGTTCACAGAAATCAAGCGACAAATATAATTTGCTTTAAGGAAAAAACAAATTTATGTCATTTCACATGTCAAGTTATTCCCGTTTTACATATTATTTGTATCGACTTCCTGATGTTCCTGATATTCCAACCATAGGATTCCTTATTACATAAATAAGATTATATCATCTAGTAATATGATAATTAATTAAACATCGCATATATGCTAATTATAGATCAACTTTAATTACAACTTAACTATGTATTAAACTGATATAAATACTATACAGTAATAAGATTAAAGAAGTTTTTGATGGCTAGGATTTCTATTTGACTATTACCACAGATTATATCAATAAAGCGACCGCAGCTGACCTGAAAAATTAAGTTGGTATTGTATTCTGTGCTGACTACAATAGACACTGTTGTGATCTCGAAGTTTTGCATTCTGCCTTTAAATCACGCGAAACTCTACCCACCTGTTTGTCTAACTAATAACTGGTGTCATTTTATCTACGTAGTTATTGTAAGGCATTATCAAGTTGTAAGGAATTATTTGAACATAAGAATCCAGAGAAATAATGACATTTGTACAAACTACCTAAGAATTGAACTTAGTTCGATTGTAAGACGGTTGTTAAGTATCTGGGGTCTCACCGTTTTATTATGATTACTGCTTAACAAACTACAGTTAACTTACTACACCTGATCCCTGAAACATAGACACTTTTATTTTCTTTACTTTTATTCGCGTGTAGATTTAAAATTCCAATAATCTCCCATTTTAATCAAAGAAAACCTTCTTAACTTTTTTAGTACGAAATAAAATAAAAGAAATATATTTTAAATACAAAAAGCACTGCCCTGAGAAACAGAATTGCTGATTGGTAATAATTTAATGATATTTTAATTATTAAATGAATAATCAAACAGGTTATTCCATAGCTTACTTGTTAGCAAATACCGATTAAGTATCTGTAACGCTGAGGTCTTGATTCAATATCAAAACTGGGAAAAACGTCTGATCCATAGGGGTAGGCAAAGATTATGGATTTCCATTTGGCGCCAACCTGGCACACCTTTCTCGCTTCTTTTACATTCATACATCTACGCATACATGCTCGTCGGTTATGGGTGCTCCTTATATCGGCCTTTTTTAGTAAACCACTAATCTGATCGAAATAAGTTCTATCTTATCTTACAAGCTCCTTTAAAAAGCATGAGAAATTGCCTTAGTACAGTTAGTTGATATAAGGATACTTTATTGAATTAACGTATGCGTGGGATATAATAAAATATGCTACACAAGTAAAATGCAAAACAATGCGTGGCTGCACGGCTGCACGGCTGCACGCGCCCGCGCCTGACGTATCGTGTCATATCCACTCGTAGCTCCGTTCTGCAGAACTGAATGAATTCTTTTCACTCACAATGAACAATGGATCGTGCCAAAGAGACGAAGTAGCGCGCAGAATGGTCCTTTGTTAAAACTGAACATGGTTATTGTCAATAACATGATTTGAACTAATTTTGAACGTCATTTAGTGCTTTTTAATTTATAATATTCTCTGCTTCATTTTTATGACCAATTTAACTTAATAAGATACATATAACCAAAACCAATCCTAACTAATATTATACACGCAAATGTATGACTGTTTGTTAGTTTGTTACGCTTTAAGCCTGTGCAAATGGTATATCAATATTTGCACTCCACTCTCTCTTACCCTCCATGTTTTAATAACTTGCTTTTGTGTGACAATGACATTTAGATATAGAGTTAACATTAGATGTTATCCAAGACAACAACAACACATTAGATCAATCAATTTACTTGAATACGCTGAAAATAAAGTTTTTGTATTTTGTGCAATTAACCTTAAATTATTAAACTACATCTATGTTCATCGATTACCGGCCTTCTCAATATAACTTTTCTTCACAGTATCATGTTAATATGGTCGTTATAAATTCGTTTAAGACGTGCCTTACTGCTTTGTCACTCTCACCCTTCCAACATGCTCGAACCACTAAAGTATGCTTATCAAAATTTAATCGTAACGTCCTCTTTAAAGCTCCATTTCTCTCTCACTTAATGCAATTTCTATGAGTCTCAAGCGTTTTACAATATATTTATCTAATAACCTAAAACTGTGAGAACACATGATATTTAGTTCAGAGCGAAAGTATAATTTTTTTTAATGACTACCAACCATAAATATTCATAAAGGTAAAGTGTGGAATTAAACCGAGGTTTCACATTTGCTTAATGAGTTGTGTGTGAAATTTGGTTTTGCAGGATAAAAAAAAAGAAATTGGAGCATCGGGGAAAATGTTCCGGCACAGGCCGTAGATTGAATACCTTTCAAATAGCGCTTAATATTTGTTGAGAATATATTTTCGCTAGGGAAATGTTGATCTAAATATCTAACTGATGATTGAGATGATTAAAGCTTAACTTATTTTCTTCACACTTAGTCGTATTTATTTATATTATTGTCTTTTTTTCACAAAGGGCGGACTTAAGGCCTTCTCGTACAGGCAACCCCGGGCGTGGTGTTAAGTGTTTCCATCTTAAATTGGATCTTGTTCTCGGAGAAATAATTCAGCTTGAAACTGTCTAAATCGAGAGCGTATAAATTGCGTAAGACGAACGAATTGCTGACTTTACCTTGTGAAGTTGCAATTATTGCTTTTTACCGCATAATCGTATTTATCAAGAAGTGGGATTTCAAAATTATCATTACGAGTCAATAAAGATTAAAAGGAAACTTATTTATTTCTTTTCTTTGTAGATATTTAAATAAATAAATAAATATGCGCTCACGTCCGTAACCCAGAGGGGTAGGCAGAGACCACGGATTTTTTTTTATATCAGAACGGGGCAAACGAGCAGCGGGAACACCAAGGTGCTCAACGTCGCCCATGGACACCTGCAACACCAGGGGAACTGCAGATGCGTTGCCGGCCTTTCAGAAAGAGATAGGCTCGCTTCTTGAAGGACCCTAAGTCGTACTGGTTTGGAAAAACCGCCGAGGACAGACCGTTCCACAACGCGGCTGTGCGTGGAAGGAAATTTGGTCCTGGCACACCTCTCTCGCTTTTTCTACATTCATACATCTACGCATACATGCTCGTCGGTTGTGGGTGCTCCTTATATCGCCATTTTTTAGTAAACCGCTAATCTGATCGATATAAGTTTTCCTGGGGCGTCCCCTACCAACACTGCCACTCACTTTTGCTACATAAATTTGTTTCGTTATTCTCTCTTCATACATCCTGTCAACATGCCCGAAAGCCAAATTTTAAATAAATATAAATCCATATTCTCTGCCGACCGCTCGGGTTTACGGGCGTGAGTGAATGCTTATTTTTATAAGACCACTTTGCGCAAAACAATTTTAATACGTCCAGCGTGGTTAAAGTTATTTTATTGCTGAGCAGTATGCATCTGGATCATTACAAAATTGTTGTACTCGCAATTTCTCTTTCGAAATAAACGTAATCACAGTTGCTTGCTTACTTGGCTTTACTTTGAAAAGCAGAATGTCCATTTGTTTGCATATCAAACGACAGTTATAAAAATATATATATAAGACGATATTAAGAGATTTATGTACCTAATTATTAAAGCTGAAATAATTAATTTCAGTAATCCTTGCATTAGGATTAAAGGATAATACGTATGTTACGTATAATCCTTTAAGCTGTGTTATAAAGAGGGTGAACCAATTGTCCTTCTGCGGTAACGGCCGTCTCTTTATGTTTCGGACATGGATAAAATTTGTACAAATAATTGATATCCATAATTTCGATCATATCTTATATTTTCATGGTAGACTAGCAACCCGGCCCGGCTTCGCTGGGGTAGATAGATAGACAAATAAAAACAAATATAGTTTAAGTTACTCGCTAATAAAAGAGCTCCCTTTCAAATCATTTCAATCCCATTTCAAAAATTATTTTTGAAATGGGATTGAAATGAATACCGGAACCTGCGGGCCGCTAATGAATGACAGTACTATATCATAATATAACTTGAAGAATGAAATATTATATTGTTTCGTGCAAACATTTGCATATAGAATTTTAATCTCAAAAAGCAAGTGTTACCACAACAACACGTTGTTAACCCTGCGTACATTTACCAAAGTTAGTTGAATTGAAAACATTTGCGGTGCGCAGTAAAAGCGAAGTCTTAACTAGGAGATTAATGCGACAAGTTTGTCGACGTGGACGCGCTAGTTTCTAAGAAAACGTTCAAAGTACGATAAAACTTTAGAATAGTTTCTGTTTCAAACTTAAAGCTAACAACGTTAATGTTGTTTTAATAATTGAACCGCAAGTAATCAATGCTGGATCAAGGGAATGAAGCAAAAGATAAGTTATTTGTCTATAATTAACTAACGGAACATATAGATTATATAATCAGAACCAATAAGGAGTTAGAAAATGCAAAGCACTAGTCACTGACTTCTCATCAGGTATGAGAGATCTCAGAGAGAGAGAGAGTGGAGACTCTTGTTGTCGGAGGCCAAGGCCCACTTTGGGTCGCCTCGCCACTTTAGTATGTGTTCAAACTAACCAACCTTATCTATAATTATATTCCATTATTAAGCAAGCAAAATATCGGTTCATGATTTGACTTCGACAGTTTATAAATCTGAGCCAGAATGGTTCGTTGAGTTCACAATTTGGTGACAGTTATTATGACTGCGAATTCAGGTCACGCAGTCTAAACTCATCAAACTACAGCGGGGTGTCAGACAGGGGGTTATCAACTATTCACCGCTTCACTTGAAGATATTAAAAACCTCCTCACCTCGCAAATACCTAATTGCTTAAAGACGAAAGAAAGTCTTTAATCAGTGCGTCCTCCCCGCAATTATTGAACTTTGACGCTGACGGTGGGGCTGGCCCCTAAGTTAACAGCTCTCTCCATCAACTATGCTAGGTGTTTCTCTAAAGAGACCTAAAGCGGACGACATGGTCTTAAAGTCAGTAGGCTGAAGTGGCAATGGGCCTGTCACATCTGTCGTATTAGCGAGGTCAGATGGAGGACGAAAGTCTTCGAATGGAGGTCACGGATGGGGACCAGACGTTTGGGGCGCCATCCTTTCAGATGGACCGATGTCGGATGACAGCGGAGGACAGCATACTGTGGAAGGCATTGGGGAAGGCCTATGTCTAGCAATGAACTGATATAGGCTGATGTTTAGCATATCATGCCTAGTCCGATTATAAGCTGACGAAGTTCACAATCGCTTGGTGACACAATAATATGGAGGTGGAAGAATCGAGAGATGTGTATCTTTAACGTGAATTTGTGGTACTTAAGTATTTAGACCTGAAAGCAAGTTTGAAAGGAATTTTTCTGTTCATACAAAACAGCTTAAAATTTTCTTAACTAAAAAAGAAATATCTTTTTAGGTATACATTTTTTTCACTTAATCAATTCAACCGAACGTGAGTCTGACTATCAATCTACCAGAGCGTGGGATTGGCTATTAGTAGAACCCTCCTAATAAAAACAAACTAAGTTATCGCTTTCCCTTAGGTTATAAATCGAGATTGCAATACGTTGGCATTACTTTTTGCGTGGTAGTCATGCTGTAACTAAACCTTTGCAAAGTTTGAGTGATAATATACGATTGTTTGCAGGGAAGTGGCAAAGAAAACTTGACATCGAGTAATGGATACATTAACAGTATCGATAGTAAATAAACAAATTTTTAAACAAAAACAAAATCGACTTTAAAAAAAAACTATATTCAAAAACAACGAATGCACTAAAAAGTATAAAATAATTTTACGCAATTAAACATAAGAATCAATTCTTAATCATATTTATTTTTGGAGTCGGTGTCAGCCAAGGTATGTCTGCAACTAGGGGCACTGCCGATGCGAGTTCCCGGTGAGAGGGTTTGGAAGGGAACAGTCGAGTGCGATTTATAAGTATAGTAAGAAAGTCAAGTAACCTCAAATAGATTAATATATTATGGATATATTTTCCATCCGTATAATTTACTTTTTGAAACTATCGACTCGTTATCGAAACTTATGACGCCACCATTTTGTCAAGCATTTTGTCTAGTGTAAGCAAACAATTAAATATTTTACACAAAATATTCTTCAATTCTAATTTTACCTAAGAAATATATTAAATCACAGAATATAATTCAATACGATATAATATATAACTGTTGTCAAGACATCAGCTAGCAGTAATTTGGCTAAATAAGGGTTGAAATATTACAGTGCAACATATCATGTTTAACTGTAAAACGTGCATTTATTTGGGTTGTTTCTTCTGCTCATGTCACAATTATTTACACAACAAGACACCATATGTACACGGAACGCTACTTACCCTTCATTCTACAAGATTTATAAATAAATTTAAAAAATACGCGAACGCAAACGAGCAAGCTAGACGCTATGGCCTCTCAGTCACATACTAGCTGGCCCGGCAAACTTCCCCCCTTCTTTTCCCATATAATTAATGCGAAGTGCATTGAATTTTAATAGGTGGTGTTTATGGGTGATATGGATGGGAAAGGGAGGAGGATTTGATGGGGGAGGGGATAAATAGGATTAGGAAATATTTTTCTGTTTGTCTCCTCCATACAATAAAGGTAGGTACCGCATCTGCAACTCATTAGCTTGTTGCAGATACCTATGAGTACTGGTCACTTGATACCGGGTAAACTGCTTGCTCGTGTGCTACTTTCTTCTATTAAAAAAACTTTTTAACAAAAAAAAAACCGACTTCAAAAAAACTATATTCAAAAACAAGAAATGAACTTAAAAGTATAAAATAATTTTACGCAATTAAATATAAGAACCAATTCTTAATCATATTTATTTTTGGAGTCGGTGTCAGCTGTGTTTGGTAGCGATCGGATAAACATATTTAGTACCTAGGCGAAGCCAGGGCGGGTCACTAGTATAGTATAAAGTTCATTTGTAAAATGTTTTCTTAAGGCATCCTCGTATATTGGTA
>JWHW01035449.1:41665-61067 GCA_000931545.1 Papilio glaucus | reverse complement strand
ACTCAAAACAGGTGAAAAGGAGCGACAATAGTTCAAAAACAAATAAATAATCAAGAAAAACAAACTCTTGAGTATTAAAAATGAAGTTTAAAATTGAACACAAGAACAATAAGTGAAAAAAGTTCTTCGAAACTGTTCGAAATTCAAATAAGCATGTTGCTTACGCGTGTTGCTGACGTATACGTTACACGCGAACCTATAAGATTTTCCCTACCAAATATCGTCTAACGCGACTAAAGAAGTTGTCACCGTAAAAATATTACAGATTGAAATATAAATAGAGAGTTATTCAGAATAAATTTCATTATCACCGAAAGCTCCCTCACGTGCTATGACGTAGTAAACCCCGCGACACCGAATCACCGCCGCCGGGGTGAGGTATTTCATTCCGCGTCCATTCCCACTTCCGCGCCGGCAATGGCACGAAATTTACGGGAGTATGCAAAGATCCCTCTGACTTTTGTTATAACGCGGCCTATCCTTTGCATAATATCAGAGTAAAAAGAACTCCGCCAGACATTATCGTCGTAAACGTGGTAATTTATTAAGCGGTTTCACAGATTTAACTTTTAATTTTCAAAATGAAAGTAAGTGTAGGGGTTTTAGAAATTTTAGTATTGTAATTGATTGATTAAGTTAATCCACTGTATATGTATTTAAAACAAAAACATTATCAAACAGTGATATAAACTGAAAGTTTAATAGTGACTCGTCACTATTCCAACGATATTTTTTTCTGTTTCCCTGCCCTGTTTCTGGCTGAAAAACAGGGCAATGTGAGGGTTAATTCAATGAAACAACCACGGTGGTCATCCTCGAGGGCAAAGGGACAGGATTCCGTGATATCCGTAGGAAAACACCGGAGCCATCTGCACTGTGCTTTTGCACGACTCCGTTTTATGGCCGTCCAACGGCAACGCAAGATCACGAATATACCTAGCACGCAGTTGAAGACATTGTTCATTTATTTTCTTTATAATACAGAAAATTAATGTCAATAATTTAAGGTACAGGTGTAGATTAATTTGTCCCAGCGCACGAACAGGGATGTTGTAAACATCAAATAAAACAAAAAACTCTTTTAGTAAAATGGAGAACGAATTTCAATTTTCGGAACATACAGCGACACTTCATTACCAAAACAACGTGGCAATTTAACATGAACTAGAATACGCCTGTAACACCGCAATGGGATTAGAGTCGGCAATAGTTCTGTTATATCAGCTCCTTGGCTTACGTTTGGGCGCTCGGTACATGTTTTATTACATCCTATTGGCTTGTCTCGGATAATCCTCAATGATTTACGTTAAACGTAGTATTCAAGTTATACTAAAGTTGTTGAAGTTACGAATATTCAACTTGGAAATAGTTGTAAACGTTAGTGATTAACTTTTGAAATTAAATATTAAGCCTAATATAATTAACATAGTCTACTTCTATAATTAATCTAGTAGTACTTTTTAACTAGATTTTACATATAGCAACATTACAATTGGTATATATTTTTTGTTGCACGTAGTAAAATTCAGAGTAACCTACGTCAAATAGAATATAAGGCAGTTGCCCAGCCTATAGCTTCTTAATACATTTTTTTAGTTATTAGTATACTTTTCTGGTTATGATGTATGAATACAATCAATAAAAAATAAGCTTAATCACTATTATTTGATTAAGCTTATTTTCTATTGATTGTATTCATACATCATGTTTGTATTGGTAGAAGTGAAAATGTTAGAAGTAATTTTTTATCAAGAAAAAATTGTAAACGTTCAGAGGAACAATAAAAGAAAGATTTCAATGAAGGTTTTGCTTTCATACCGAAATGCTAAACGTGTAATTTGCTAGCCCGCAATAAAATGGATGTTAACTCGCAGGTAAAAGCACTGCTATCGTAAAATGTCGCCAACAATTCCGAGCAGCAATAAGAAAATTATTGCGGAAATAACTCAGTGGTTGGTTGTCAACAACGACCGCGAATAATAAAGTAACTGAAGATTTTCTTTGAGATTCGAATACCAGCCTTCTATGAAAAGTACATAATGTTTCTATCTATTTCTTTTTTTTATTCATTCAACAGAAAAAGGTGGTTGGCAAACAAACAAGCGCTTCAACTGATATTAAGTGACCGCAGTTAGGCACCTGCAACAAGGTATTGAGTTGGAATGCGTTGTCTACCTATAATGGACAGAGGAAGGCATAAACTAAAAAAGGAATAGTATTTACTTTTCCTATACATTCACTCCACTGCCAAATCGTTTTCTTCTTTCTATATTTTCCTTATTGGAAAATGATGGAAAAGGGAAGAAGACTAGAATTACGCCTTTGGCAATTCATTACATGAAAAAAGTTCTGAACATAGAAAATTTAAAAAAAAATGTAATCACGGCCTTGGCTTGATACACGATCGCATATCTTCGAGACGGAGAAGCAACTTGCTCACCGTGTTGGCTTGATACTCAGTTGTTTTAACGCAAAACGAGAAACCCGTCAATGTAGTTCAAGTCAAGTAAATACGCCTTATAAAAATACATAACTCAAAAACAACTAATCAGATCTTGATCAAATTTGTATGGAAATACATGATAACAAAAACCTTTCAAACAAAGAAAGAAAATAAACAAAAGTAAAAAGGTAAGTAGCACATCGCTAACCCTGGCCCTCTACTGCGCGGCTATTGAAAAGACTTGCGCGTAATTTTTACTTACTTTGTAATTTAAACTTTCGATATCTTCTAAATTATCTGTTATAACGTTATAGTGTGAAAGGCAATTATAATCTATATTTATTAAGTAAGCTTCTAAACATATTTATTTGGATGAGGATTAATACTGAATACGTAAAAATAGCGTCGTAAATAGCATTGTTTTTAATTGATTGTTCTAAAGAAAAAGTAGTTATTGTGAGATAACTGTAGAAGATAGAGATATGCCATCGTCGACTTTTATTTAGAATTTTTAGAGATCTACAATTCTTTCATATATCATTTTCATGGACGTCTTATAGTTTAGCCTACGTAAGCCAAGAAAGTAAAACTCAACTTTGTCATTCACGCATTATTAAGAATAACTCAAAAACTACTTGGTCGGATCTTAACTATAAAAAAATGGGACCAAATGGCGAGCACTAGCTGTTGAAAAAAAAAGAATCATCGAAATCGGATCATAAATCTCAGCGTAATCGTTGTACATACATACAAAAAACAATGAAATTGATAACCTCCTCGTTTTGAAGTCGGTTAAAAACAAAATTAAAACAATTTATCTATACATTAATTAATGTACAATCTTGTTTGAGCCCGTTGGCCCCGAATAAGTTTATTTGTGCTGTATTTCGATGGCGTAAACAACAACAATACGAGTATTTCAATCTTTTCATCTCTTTGTGTTGAAAAAAATCCTTTCTCCTTAGCCCGTATATCAAGTTTAATATTCGGAAATTCAGTAGTGACTTGGGCTGTGCGTCGATACGCCATCAGGTTTCCCTTTTCATAATTATTCAATAAAACATTTTTCATTAACCGCGTATGTTGTGTTGTGTAGTGATTTACAAAATCGGTACGTGCAGAAGTAAAACTTGTTTCCCATTAAGTGTTACTAATTGCGTCCCAGATACGAATTCCGTGCGTGACGTGATTTACGGCACTTGTCTACTAATGGTGGCCAACTTTGCACGTTCCTCGCGCTCGGTACAAATTTGCTAAATTGTCCTGTCGCTAAGCCCCTCACAAATTGGCCTGTCACATGTGTCTCTACAAACGCCATATTTGTTATGGAAAATATGATATATTTTTAAATTGTTTTAATAACTGGGACCAATCCAAACGCGGTGACTATCTGTTAAGTTTTTATTCAAGTTGGGCTCTGTCCAACTTATGATAGACAAAAAATCTATGATGTAATATATTATACGTCTGCCGTCTATGTACAGCGGAGAATTAATTAAAACGACCCTTGTTTTCAAATATGTCCTTCTTCGAACCCGCAACACAAGTCCTTCTAGTATCACGTATTATAGAAGATTCTATTAGCATACACCGGAGAAGGAAAAGATCGTGAGGAAACCGGCATCTCTTAGAACCACCAAATTTGAAGACATGTGACATCCACCAACCCGCACTGGGCCAGCGTGTCCCTGCAGTGGGGAAACGTACTAAAAAAGGCTGACTTATTATATATTGCTATTATAGAAAGTATTAGTAAACGCTCTGCGTGAATAGCTCATATTGATATTATGATAATGTGTTCGTAAGTTATATTTTAGTTTTCGTGTTGGAATTTGAAACTATTAGGAAATTTTCTTTTTCCTTTTTCTATCCAACTCTTCTTTTCTGTTCAAAATAAATAACAACGGTTTTCCTCATGGAATTTTCTGGAAAACTTTTATCTAAAGTACAGGCTGAAATGGACGTCGTATTTTGAAAATGCTAGCTGGCCAGGAGAATTCGGTGCAAACTATATTAATGGCTTTTGCTGTTCTAGTTTCATGATGTACTCTTTTGGGTTTGAATTTCGAATAGTAGCATACATTTGATTTTTGTTAGCTATTTATTTATATCCCATTTTAAAATTTTATTAGTAATATAAATAATTTTTGGAAACATTTTTAAGCCTCTCGCTACAAAGCCGCTAAAAGAATGCAATTTGAATAATTTTTTCACAAGTTTTGGACTCTACTTGCCCGTACTTAATCAGTACCGTATCAGGTATTGTACGGAATCTCATAATATCAACTAAGAGTACCCTATATCTTGATTTATTACAAACGTTGTGCTGTATATTAACTTAGCACAGGATTAAATTTAATAAAATCATTTATTGAGTGATAAGATGTAAAGTTACTGGTTGTCCAAACAAAGCGCTATTTGCATTGTTACTTCCTAAACTAGTTAAAAGTATAGTTATATGTACTTATAAAACATTTTTGTTTGTTTCAATCTTTTTCATTTAAGATGACATTCAGTTAAGATAGTATTTAGTCAGATAATTTTATGTTAAATAGGTATCGGAGACCGCGTCAAAAAAGTTGTGGAAATGCTTATGAAATTTAAGTAAAACAACCTTTAAAGATATGAGAAGCATGACGATTTACAGTGAGATTGAGTGAGTGGTAACAAAACCCATCAAGTCCTAATTCTTTAGTTAGAAACTCCATTTTACCCATCGATAGCTGAAATTTAGCCAAGGTAACATTTAACACAACTATTTTACTTTAAATTTCTTTGACATCGTTTTAGAAACGTCAATGATATAAAGGGAGACGTAATATAAATTTAGTGACTCAATAAAAACTCACTGTTGACTCGACGTAGAAGTTAATTACTTCTGCAAACGATACTAATTTATTTTAAGATTAAGAACTTTGTTGGAATGTTCGTCCCTTCAACGGATCGATAGGTCAGTTCTAAAAATTTATTATTTGCGATAGTACTGATATGCCAACGTAGTGAGCATGTCGCTGTTCCTTGCCTAAATCATTTTTGTATGTTATGTTTCACGACTTATTTTAAAAAATAATGAAATATAAAATTTATTTTTACTGTAGTGAAACCATTGAAAAAATTATGAATACCCCACGCCAGAGACTCAATATTGAATCACAATAAATGACGACGTTTTTCCCTCATAAAAGTTTTATTTACCTTTATAAGATGAAAAAGGGGCTCGAGTGATTTGTTAGACGGCTGGGTCTGTGCATAGCGTCTGGAAATACAAAGTTATTGTCTGGGCCCTAAATGAAAATCTACGCACCACTGGATATTTCTCCTAAGCGATATTAATTTAATTTGGTTCCTTTGATATCTAGGTTTTATTATTTGACGTATAGATGAGTGATGGCTTTTTGGGTCTTTAATTCCTTTCGTATTAATGTTTTTTTTCTTTTTTTACTTAGGGACTTTTTTCTTAAAGGACATATAAGTCCCATTGTTCCTTATACAATAACAACCTAGGTTACTTATGCACTAATAATTTACAGTAATACAATTCAAATAATCTTATAATTTGTCCTTATACAGAAATAATATGGGTTCAAGTTAATGTTATTAAAATAAAAATCTTGAACATTGATTATAAAACTGATAATGTAAAATCATTTATGTCCGTCAAAACCTATTGATGACACGACCGACAAGTTTATACTAGTATTTAAGACGTGCGGTGTTGACCTTTGGTAGTTGGCAAGCAGGCAACGTTGTCATATTATGTATTATTAAGAATAACTCAAAAACTACCGGTTGGGTCTTGACTAAAAAAAAATGGGACCAATCGACAAGTATTAGCTGTCGAACAAAAAAAGAATCATCGAAATCGGTTAACCAGGAGCGGAGTTCTGAGGTAACAAACATAAAAAAAAACATACACACGAATTGATAACCTCCTCCTTTTTGAGGTCGGTTAAAAAATAGGTTTGTTGTGTTTTGTGGTGTTCGAAAAATTGTCAAAGATTTGTTAAGTTTACAATTTGCTAACAGTTTATAAGTCCGATTTTAAATAAAGTTCAGAATCGGTTGGTGAAACGGTAGTCAAAATGTATATATAGATTTTTTTAAAGGCATAA
The DNA here is from genome assembly GCA_000931545.1 of Papilio glaucus. Taxonomy (NCBI): domain Eukaryota; kingdom Metazoa; phylum Arthropoda; class Insecta; order Lepidoptera; family Papilionidae; genus Papilio; species Papilio glaucus. Next base: position 54,512 of record JWHW01035449.1, on the reverse strand, counting down.
AGAAGTCTGAAACTTGGGGATATCCTACCTACATTCGACGAAACCTTAGTTATTTTTTTATTGTTATTTATGTGTAAATTGATATTCATTGTTACTAATTGGTTAGTAGGCTTTGGTAAGTAAACAACCAAGTTCTTATTTTGTCTCGATTTCTTAAAAAAATATAAATGAAAAATTTATTTTTAATAAGGAAAAGATTATTTTTTCTTCTTATAGAAATAATTGTATATCAATTAACTTACGGTTGTGTTGATTTTCTCCCTACTAACAATCAGAGCAATTAATGAGGACAAAAGAAAAACGGCGCTCCCTTCCAACGAGGAGGGGAGGATGAAAGTACGGGTGAAGCAAAAGGGAATTGAATTATACGGTATTGACGTCGTCCTTAACAAACGTAAAACGGTACAGAGGTTGATGTTATGCTTTATAAGGCTTTTTGTACCTTTGCTTATGTACCGGCATCGTACTTTAACATATATTTATGAAATGACTTCAATTATTTATCTTCTTTTATGTAATATTCAATCATAATTTTGTATATTGTATGCAATAGACGCTGAGTCAGGTAATAACAATATATAAAAAGAAGAATGGAAGTTTTACAATTTGTTTTTCTACAATACTTTATTTGATTTGATTTTTTCTTTCTTAAAAATATTGTAAAAGAACCGTGGTAATGGAAAGTTATGAAAAATCTGCAGGTACGGACTTTCTAAACGCAAAATTTAAATTTATCGTCGGCGTCGAAGTAAATACCGAAGTTATGAAAATATCACCGCGCGTGCGATGTAAATTTCATCTCCTATTAAAGTTTAATAACTTTAAAAGTTTAAGTAGTTTATATTATTCACCAATATCAGGCGTTAAGTAGAAGTATTCTGCGTTTCGTTTGATGAGTGAGGTACCAGAGACTTAATTTCAGTCCTCTTCGTCATCCTTTTCTAAAAAGGATAGGATGGGAGCGAGAGAGATGTGCCAGGATTGCGCCAGATAGAATTCCATGATCTCTGCCTTCCCCTCTGGGTTACGGGCGTGAGCACATTTTTTTCTGTATGTCCCTTCCTCACGCAACGCATCTGCAGCTCATCTGCTTGTTGCGGATGCGGATAAGTGAATCGTTTGCTCATGCCACCTTCTCCAATAAAAGATTTTACAACCAAATACGATTTGAAACGTTTTCCTTCTTAAGATGTTGATCTTTTCTTTGGAAACAGGGTTTGACAAAATGCTAAGTGTTTGTTTGAAGGGTAGTCTGCGTTACATTGTCTCTGATGGTTACCGCTCTTTAGACAATACGGAATGAATCTTGGACACTTTCATTCTTTTTCTTTCAAATGCCATTCTTATCAAAACAGTGAAAAATATTCGCACGGGTCAGCTAATAGATATTTAAAGTGGCTCAGGCATACGAGCGTGGTGAAAATGAATTAAGGAATAGGCAAATAAGTCAGCAGTGATTTCGGCGTTCAAGTTTTATTTATTAGCCTGTAGGCGGGCTTATGTTGTTCACAATAATTTATAGAATAGAACATTCGAGAGCAGGCAGGTGTATCGGCGAACTCATCGTTGGCAATTTTCCAGGAAAAGTCGTCGCTTCCATTTGAAGTACTGAACGTAAATTGGCATACTGTAAATATTTTACAGAAAATTGTTGCGACACGGCATTTGGTCATAACATCGACAACTATAAATAATATACATTTATAAATATTATATAGGTACAGATGTTTTTTATTCGATAAAAAAGGGTAATACTGACGACTGGTCTTGGTAAAACTAAGATTCTTACTTCCCTATCCTACCCCCTCCACCCATCTCTCTTCAAATTATACTCAGCTTTTGAGATTAACGACATACGAGGATCTGTATATTTTTTCGTGCCTATTACTTAAATGTTGAATTTCTGTTAAGAACAAATACTTAAAGACAAGAGGATAAACTAAATATGAATAATTGTTTAACAAACTAGTTTATCGGCAAAATATATGACATATTTTAAAACTTTTTTCAACTAGGTTTTAACAAAATATACATTGTATCGCTTTCAGAATGTATAAAACTTTAGATTGCATTAAAAATGATATAATATGAGAGTATAACGAGTGTAATAAAATCACAATACAAAAGTATTGATTAACTCTTTCGCCATCGCCCCCTTGGTGTAGACAGAAAAAGTTAACTCTTTGCATTTTTCTTTTCATTACCACGGCTGGTAGACGATTTCATTTAATGTTAATAGATTAACGTAGACTGTTAAATAGAGGAGTTTTTCATCTTTTTTCTTATTGCACTTTGATCTGCATTTACCTTTTAACTATGAAATTAACTTTTATGATTTACCACGATGGAAAATTCGTTGAAACTTAAATACATTCTATAGTATATAAAAAGTTTGTGAATTAATATGCCGGTTGTCTGGCGTAGTGCCCTCATTGACCACCAGATATTCTTATCATATCCCGAATTCGTTCTTTAGATATGTTCTCAAATTCATCTATAAGAAACTGCATGAAGGTTATTTTTAGAAGTTATATTTATTAGCACCACTACATCAACTAAACTTAAATACTCGGACAAGTTGATATTCAGCAAAGGTTACATACAGCGCTGGGCAATATCACACATTGATCGATAAGGCTTTTAACACAATAACAAGAAAATGCTACTAGTACCCTTGACTTATTTTTAATGCGAGAGGGCGCTGTGGGTCCATGTAAAAAGTTTCTAATGTATGATCTTACCAAAACCAGTTTATATGTATTGTAGTTTTGTAAATATTATAATTGTAGCAAGTTTATAAACTCAGCGTCGGTAGTTACAATGTCTGGGGACGAGCAGGAAAATCGTTCTAAATTGTTTCCCCGGCGTCGATGTTCACACTTGACTAGTTTCTTCCTGTTTATCCCGCGCCGCGCATCTATTTTATGATGTAATCATGTAACATGGATGTACTTTTACAGATTCCCAATTTTAAAATGTTTTACAATCTTAGCAAATTGCGTAGGAATTAAGAAAAAAATCTTCGTTAGTTCCTTTCAGAGGAATACATAACAACCTTATGTACTCAGCAGACCAAACGCTGAATTAGAATACTCCTCATTCACGCCTGTGTTCAGTTAGGTCACCTTCCTGGACGACTGGCCGGCCGACGGTCCTCTTTGGGAATTTTATAAGGATTTTTTATAGGGCAATTATTTTTTTCTAAAATGCAGGTCCTTAAAATTACATTGAATTGTGCTAATCATCATCCTAGTTAGGTTTTTTAAGGCACTGAAAACTGATTTAAGTATATTTTTTTCCGGTATACGAACAAAAGTTTAAGCTTTTTCGAGTTTAACTAAGATCGTTTAAAATGTAATTAAACGGAACAAGTCGAGTTTTACATGGGTTAATTGCAGCCCTCTCTCAGTTAAACGAGGTAAGATTTCACGTCACTTGGCAATGGGAACAAGTTAGCTCAATTGCTCTTTGGATTGACTAACTTTCTTGCTTTAATTTACATACTGTGTTCATTACAAACTTTATACACGGTGATGCAAGTTTGAATTTTGCTTGAGTATTTAATATTAATTATAATTTATAATTTAGTATTTAATTATAATTTATTTATTTTGAGTATTTAATATCTCGAATATTTGTTTAAGGAAATCTAAATGTAAAAGTAAATCTAAACCTCAAAGATTGAATTTCACCGAACTTTTGAGGTTCGTAAGCAATGCTTTCCGTGTGTTTTAGTACTTACTTATTTTAGTTATTTTTATTTAAATGTATGCCACATATTTCTCCAACAACTTAAAAAAGAAGGCTTTGGAGGTCGGCGAATTTACCGCCAGGTGGTATTGTCAAAAAGCATTGCTTTATTCATTATAAAAAAGATCTAAGAGGCACCAGCGGTTTTTGCAGATATTTCAACGACTACACAATTTTTTTTTGTATAATCCGCCTCGACATAAACTTCTACGATGTTAAAAGTAGACAGTGTTGTGGTTCAATATGTTGTGTATGGTTCGTAAAGGATTGCTGCAGTCATTCCAGTTGAAAATTGATACAGAGATACAACAATATACTTATAGTATATAAACATAGTACAAAGTTCATTCCCGGCGCCAAAGTTTACGTTTGACTAGATACTTCCTATTTATTCTCCGTCACGTTCCACTTTACGATGTTGTCAGCAGACTGAACGGTACATTTGCAATTTACTTTTTTGTTTATTGCACACGTTCGTGTTAATTCAGATAGATGAGTTTTATTTCCTCAAAGTTTTGCTTACCACTCTTTTCTTTTTTGTCCTACAACATTGCAATAACAATAAGAAAGGTAAATCCTAACTTAATACTATAAATGCAAATGTGAGTTTGTTTGCGTGTTGTGAAATTTTGCACACACATTGTCGGTGGTACAGAAAATAACATGGGGCCTACCTTTTATCCCGAAAATAAAACTATTCCCAAGCTATATAAAACCTTCAGTTAGTATCGGTTGCTATGGTAATGTTTCACGTTTTGACGTTAACAACTAATTGACGTATTACTATTATATATGTATTATATACATGGAATCATCTTACAATATTTTCCACCATGGAAAATGAGAAACGAATGCGTGCGAAGCTGCGGGCAACAGCTAGTTTTATTAATATATCTGAAAATCTTAATAGCGTTATGAGAACATCGCCATCTACCGATGTACCGTATAATCACAAATGTCCTTCGTTTTGTTCTCTATTTAATCTACAATTTTAAAATAAAAGCGCAGTGCATGCTATTTTGTTTAACTACATTTAAAAACTAAGCAAAACAGTGTGTAAATACAGTAACGTAGTTAGGGCGCCGCGTAACGAACTGTGCGGGACAAGTTTTATTTGAAAACTAAACTATTCTAACTGTTCACTTGGTTGTGGCGCGCTTTGTTGAGATTTTAACGTTGCCAACATGACAGAATTGCAAGAAAATTCTTATAATTAACGTATAAATTATTAAATAATGTTTTTATTTCATAGAAGATAGGGAAAATAACAAGCGACCGCCCCTGATATTTTTTTCACGGTAAAATTTATAATAAAATTTTACCAAACTGTTAGTACAGTTTGTTGGCGATAATTGCAGTCAAATGATTTAATTCTATGTAAAGTAGCTTTAAATACAATATATAGTAATATAGTAAACAACTAAAAGGTAAAACAAAATCCTAATAATGACCTAATCTTGTTTTACAATAAGCAATATTATTAAAAAGAAGATAGAAATTAAATACGTTATACAAAATTGATAGTTACTGGGTTTCGCAGGTATATAGTAGTCGCTCTTTCAGTTTATTCTTCCAGATATTTTGGTGAGATATTCTTGAGGTTCGTATGCATTAAATATCTGTGGTATCCAACATATACATTCATTTTCACCATAATAATTTTGCTCACTTGGTTCCTCGAACAGTTTCCGAGCTGTAGTTCTTAGATGGCCATATTAAATGTAACTGTGAATTCAAAATTAAATGTAAATGGGCTATGCACATTGCATGAAGAAAAGACAGCTGATAGAACCAACAATTTTACTTATGACAGAACTGGATGCCGAGGCGGAGGTAGGGTGCTCAGATCGTCGGGCACCCTACTTAAGGTTGTGGGAGTGCAATGGAAATCGTGCTCAAGCTTTAGTTTATTTATAAAAACAGTACATAATCATTATCTATCGAAGAACGTTTCTTTGATTGGAATGACTATGAATAACGTACTTCTTCTTCGTACTAACTTCAAACTAAGGATGAGGAAGGAAGGAGAGGTACTAACTCTTAGGGTTTCCAATAGTACTTTTTAGACTCAAAGTTAAATATGATATACAAGTGCAGACTGGGCTAAAGTTTAGTGGATGAGTGCGGCAGTAAATTTAGTACATAGCTCTATTGGTACATATGAAATATTAGATCACTGAAATATGAATTCCAAAGGGTTCATATCCACACGTCAAGTGGTTTAACTTTAAAAATATTATATTGAACATTGCAATGGCTGGAACGTTGTGCTGAATTTGCGAATTAAATGGTAGTAAAGATTTTATAAATTCCGTATTCGTAATTTTATGGTTCGTTCATCCTTTGAACATTGCTAATATCGAATGGAACTATATTTATATCTTATGTAATAGATATATATATAAAAATCCTAAAGTCTGCCTGTTTGAATTTAATGATCGTGAATTACTTTCAGAATAAACTACTTTTACTAGGTGTCGGATGTCCATGAAAATAACCAGCCTTTTTCTTCAAATCAGCCTTTTTTTGTATGTTTCCCCACTGCAGGGATACAGGCCTCCGAGATAGGGAAAGGGGCCGTAATCCACCACGTTGGCCCAGTGCGGCTTGGTGGTTATCACATGTGTTCGAATATGGTGGTTCCAAGACATGCCGGTTTCCTCGCGATGTTTTCCTTCACCGTTTTTGGACGCTACTGCTGATGAAATTAATAACACAAAGTAAAGCGCCCGCCTAGGTTCGAACTGGCGACCTTACAGTACGTAAGTCGGGGCCTATACCACTGGGCCACTGCTCCTTCCTGCCTGTAATATGCTGATACAAAATTGTGCAAACAAAATCGCTTTTATGTTGAATCCATAAAATCTTATTAAAAGCTTAAAGGATTATATCATTATTCAGTCTATAATGACATTAAAACAGCGAGCTCAATTCTGCGATATTAACTTTTGCAGAACATTAATATGCATTATTTTTAAATCAAGCTACGGTGTAATTAAATTTTAAAACGTTATTTATATCTGTAAACTGTTTGTATTTCAAAAAATCGTTTCAGAGTTGATAATACAATAGTTCTTCGCTCGCTTTCATATTTCTTGACGTTGCTGCAAATAAATACCGTTGATCGCGGCTTCACAGATCCGGACTGAATGCGTTTTAATGCAAGCTTTTAGCTCGCTACAAAGAGATGGATTTTAAAGTTTATTTCATAACTTTTGGATAAACATAATGCATTATCGCAGACTATTAAATTGACTAGTACTGGACCCGACATGCCAGTTGAGGTTTCCGCTAGAAATATCGTATTGCAGGTAACATTATGGAAGATCGGACTAAGCGACTTTATGACTCAGCCGTTATGTTTGACAATTACACAGTAACATGAATGGGTTGGTTACAGCGAAGAAGTTCCACGGACTCAAAGAAGATGTTTAGTTCTGCGTTTCTTGTGTTTGACGAAAATCTAATCACATGTTAAGTGGCGATGTGAGCCTTCTTGTAAGTTACTGACGTCATAATCAGATGAAATATGGCAATGTGCTCGAATCATTTGCGGTACGCATAATAAACGAAGATTCAAATCGCTTCGTTCGAACGATCAACAACAAAAGGATGGAGACTAGCCGTATATCTAACAGTGGTGTAGATTAGAGACGACCAAATTAAAATTATGCAATTCCTAGAATTGGATTTGTGATTTGTCAAATCTTATAACCACAAACAACAAATCCTCGCAAAAGAACACCGTTTCCTATCAAGGATGCATCGCAGAGCTATTGAAATTAAAAACGTCATAATTTTAATAGAGAAGATTCTGGCGGGGTTCTACCACGGGCTTGGGATCCCGTGATTTATAGAATTAAATCCCAAATCAAGCATACAAAAAGCAAATGAGATCAGCACAGTACTACCGTAGGCTATACTGTAATAAGTTCTGCCTATAGTTTCTTACGGCCGGCCGTCTGCTTGCCGCCAACCTTACTCGGGCATGAATCTGAAATATTAGTAGATTACCTAAATAATTTTTTATTTGCTCCTGCCGATTTTTTTTAATGCAATAATTTTAAAATGTGAACATTCTATAAGACATCTCCCGGGGACGAGGAGACGTGCTTAGTTTTAGCGATATAAAGAACGAAGAGAAGCGTTTATTCAAAATCCTTCAGCAGCTAATTAACTTTCCGACGTTAATTAGCGGATTTTTCTACATTTCGGTCTAATTGAAATAAAACTTCAATAAAAGTGATTTCTTTTTCCCGATCCACTAATTACCGAGTTTAGAGATGCTTTCACGACTCCATCTTCTATTATAGTAAAATGTGGCGGTCTTTATTGAAATTAATTTCTTGATCTGTTATTCTTTAAAAATAAAATGTCGCGTAGTTATAGTATCCATTGTTATCTTTAATTACCACCAAAAGGCATTTTATCCGTAAAGTATTTATTTAAAAAAAAAGCGCTCACACCCGTAACCCAAAGAGAAAGGCAGAGATCATAGATTTCCATTTGGTGCGATACTGACATAATTCTCTCACTTCTTCTGTATTGTTATGTATTATTTAGTATGTCACTAATCTGATCGATATAAATTCTCCTAAGATGTCCTCTGCCAACACTGGTACTCAATTTTGCAACATAAATTGGTTTCGTTACTCTTTCTTTATTCATCCTTTCAACATTCCCGAACCACAGAAGCATTCCATTCACAAGTCTAATCACAGCATCCACTTTTAAACCACGCTTTATTTTTAATTATATAATTAAAAAAAGTGAAGCCTACTTCTTAAGGATCACATTTCTAAACACCAAATCTAAATGCATCTTGTTTACACATGCAAGAATTTAATCTTAAGAAAAAATGTATTCTAATTAAGAATACATTTTTTCTTAAGATTAAATTCTTAACTAAAATCTTTAAAGTTTAACGTATTCTTCATTTACATCGGTACTGCTGGTATACCACAGTTATGAGGTTTCTGTCGTAGCGCTAAATATGTACGTAGTGAATGCAAAAAAAGGTATTTCATTTCGTATGAGAACTTTTTCTTTGTCGTACCCGCATTCGTTTCATTACTTAAACTTTTTGTGTCACTGGTTCATGACGTCAAACTGGTAATATTTTGCTTTGCCAATATGTCTTGCGAATGACAGCTGACAAAGGAGAAAACATTTCCATCATATTTTACTCCTTTCTGTGAACCTTTTTAATGAAAAAAATAAATAAAAGATCAAATGTGAGTTTATCAAAATAAAATAAAAAAAACTACTGTATATTTTAGTAATTACATAATACTTTTGAGATACTGTTTATTATATCAATTCCATAAAAATAGCTAATAATGTTTCCAACGGTTACATATCCATCGCAATGAATAAGAAAGTATAAAAATATTTAAGATTTTGTGAAAACTACATTGCGGTATTCACGAAATGTCCTACCTCGCACAACCGTGTTGTGGAATAATCTGTAGCTAGCGGAATTTCCAAACTAATACGATTTAGGATCCTTCATGAAGCAAACGTAATCCTTTTTCAAAGGCCGGCAAAGCATCTGTAGTTTCTCTGGTATTGCGGATGGTCATGGGATTCGGTGTTCAGTTATATAAAAGGCGACCTGCTGCTCGTTCGCTCGTTGTGATATAAAACAACAACGTTGTCAGAAGCATATATACAAACAAAGATGTTGGAAATGGGAGCAAGCCGCCTGGCAGATCGCTTCGGAAAACAAATCAGTGACCTGAATGTCTCCGACCTTATTCACTTGTATACTTCATATTTTCTACATCCATTTCATATACGAGTATGTATGCGGGAATGTAAATTGGGTAATCAACGCGAGTTTAGTATAGTGAAGTTAACTCTATTTTTTTTATTTAAGCAAATTGTGTATTAAATAATTTGCTAATATTAACTAACCATTAAAACTACGTGTAAGCATGTACTCAAACTGAGATCGTCGAATAGTCGAATAGAGAATTCGAATCCACAACCTCATGTTTCGTTGATAGTATCCTAAACCGTTAAACCGCAGTGTACATTACCGAAAATATCAGTCTTTCGGTAATAATGTAAAATTCATCTTGTTCGCTGGAGCATTGTATATAGCGGTGACTAAAACGTAACGTTGGCAGAGACATAAATATAAGAAGATTTTAATTAAATAGATGTAAAACTAGTACTTAATTACAATGCTATTTGGCGTTATTAGAATAAATAGGAATGGTAGAATGACTATCATGTGGTTATGGGAGTAACAAATAACCACTCATTTTTCTATTAGAATATCGACATTGTTAAAATCAGAAATAAAACACAGGTAGACGCGATAATAGTTCAAAAATAAATAAATAATCAACAAAAATAAGCCCTTGAATCTTAAATAAAATATAATTATGCACTCAAACCCCTAGTCCAGAGGGGTAGGCAAAGATAACGGATTTCCACTTGGCGTAATCCTGGCACACCTCTCGCATCTTCTACATACATACATCTTCGCATACATGCTCGTCGGTTACGGGTACTCCTTATATCGCCCTTCTTTAGTATGTCACTAATCTGATCGATATAAGTTCTCCTAGGACGATCCCTGTCAACGTCGAGAACTAATATCGAATAGTAATAACTTGAAACTTAATAATAACATTAAAATTGAATACAAGAAAAATTAATGAAACTGTTCCAAAGTCTAATAAGCATGTTGCTGACGTTGAGCATATTGTTCACGCCAACCTTCACCTTCACCCTTCACTTCAAAAAAACAGACTGCAATATCTCTCTTTGTTTATAAATCTAGGTTAAAATATTTTGAAAGAAGTGACAATGTTGGTGAAGTTAGTTTTTTCTTTCCATTATTATATTCTCGCCCCAATACGTTTTTCATCAGTAAGGCTTAGTCAAGTATATAACGGTGCGTACAAAAGCCTTTGACGTCAATACATCGGTCGGCAAACGTAAATAGTGAATATTCCTTGACTACACGACGACACGTATAAACATGTTTGAATATGAATTACATGTTACGTAATTTAAATATATTTCAGTTTATTTTTAATAGAAATGTTTTAAGTCGCAATTTATATTGAGGTTTCCAATGTCCAATAGATTTATCCTGTGGAATATAGAGAAAGAAAAGGCTATGATCTAAGGTTTCTTTCGCATACGTGGGTAAAATTATAAACATACTCGCAATCATCATCAGTCTGTAACAGACCACCGCTGGACTTAGGCCTTCCGCAATGCCTTCCACAGTATGTGGTCCTCCACTTAACGCGCTACATAATTTCGAAAAAAAATATGTAAAGGAATACCCTTTACATATTTTTTTTAAATTAATTATATTTACTTATACATCATAGAAAGAAAAATCGAACACAGCTAATAAAAAAATGACGATGAAAACGTATTAAGAAGACGAAGATAAGATTATGAAATTTATATCTATTGCCAAAGAGCACATTAAAACTGATTCGATATGCCCATTATTACGCCCACCCGATATTGCCCGCGGAATTTTTCGCAAGATGATTCCATGTACAATAGCTTCGAATTATATAAATATATTACAAAAAGGTTTTATTGCCAAAACGTGAAACATTACCATGGCAACCCATATTGTAAATGAAGGTTTTATGTAACTCCGGGACAGTTTTATTTTCGGGAATAAAGGTAAGCACACCATTTTATATACCCGTGATAATATGTGTGAAAAATTTCATGATGATCGGTTGAATCGGTTGGAGGTTAAAGCGTAACAAACAAACAAACTCACATTCGCATTTACAACATTAAATTAGGATATTTTAGATACATAAAATGCTTTCTTCTGCTGGCCTTCGAAACCAGGCCGAGCGGTGGTTGAAGCTCGTCTTATATTAAAAGGGTATTACTTTAAAAATATCATCTGTTTATTGAACACATATATCATAACATGTACGTGATTAAAGTAAGGTACAGAATATAATTTTTGATATTATAATATTATCCATGTTACAAACGGTTTTTTTTCAAGAAAGAAGAATCAATCAACCCTTGTAGAAAAAACGTGTGACAAACGACACATCGTTAAGGACCTAGATCTCGCGTCGAGTAAAAGAAATTGCTCGATTAAAAGACCTCTCGGGGTTTTAAAGGCGATTTATAGAAAAAATACAGTAAAGAAAACGTGACGGTCGATTGGCTTCACTCTTAACGTTCGTTGAGCATTCCTTGTTGAATGGACTCATTACCGCATATACAGCCGTACAGTTAGTGTTTTTAGATTTTTCTTTTTTCATATAAAGAATGTATAACAACAGGTAACATAATACCATCATACAATATAATATATCTAAGAATATAAAAAAGAAACTTACTGATTGATGTATCAACGCGCAGCGCAAACTACCGGGCCAAGAGACTTGAAATTATGCACAGAGATTTATGGTATTATGAAGGAATCACTAAGAAAGGATTTTTCTAAATTCACCCCTAAAGGTCTAAAGTAGTCGATGAAAGTTGCGTGGAGTGATAGTTAAATTCCAATGTAACTGACCGGAGATTTTTATTATCAATCACATTAAATAGAGCTCAGCGTAGGTAGGCAATCGTCGGTTAAATTTATTTGCACGCTGGGGGTGAAACCACGGCCCAAGCTTTTACATTTAAGAAACAGTAGGCCTACCGTTAAGGATGAGATAACTAAAAGGAGCAGGTTCGAAACTATTCAATTCTTTCTATCATTTCTTTTGGCATGCTAGTAACTTTTCTTACAAGTCGGCAACAGTATTCATTTTCAGTATTATATGAAATTTAATACAGTTTGAATTTCATTAAATTTGTCATAGTTAAAAGCGTGGATATATTCTATAATTTTATTTCTGTATTTATAATAAACTGTGTAGTAATGTGGAAGGAAGCTAATATCCAAAATTAATTATCTAAGTGTAATTAGTAAGCACAGGGCCTGTACAACTAAGTCGACAATGTAACGGCTGTTGTAGGTAAACTAAACTGTGTAGCAACGCCGCAACCCTAGGTTAGGTGTATTTTAGTGGTTTAAAACTATTTTTATACGAGAAGTAATATCTTTTAAATTCATAATATAAAAACGTCAAAGTTA
>JWHW01035431.1:122426-152197 GCA_000931545.1 Papilio glaucus | reverse complement strand
TGTGAACTACCTCAACGCGGGTGCAGAGCAATAAGATCCTGAGCGCCAATATCAGGTGCTATCTATAACTTTACTTGGTCCGTGTTTGCGTTGAAGTCTCAAATAAAACTAGGGACTGAAAGGACCAACATATTTTGAAAATAAAATGAAATGAAAATATTTGATTAGTTTTTTATTTTCCTACAAACAAAATGAGTTTATTGTTAAAATTTCGCACATTTTATTTCTTTTCATATCAAAGTTTCTTTGATGATGTATTCTTAGTATCAGATATGTAACGACTTTATAATTAATAATTTAAAAAAAGAACATTAATTATTACGCACATTTTATTTAGGTTTACTGACAACAACGTGAAAATCCGCCAACCCAAGCAATCACTTTTATATTCTACCCTCTCCTCGCCTCCTCTGCTCTCCACCGCGTCATTCACTCCTACTTCCGCTCTTCACCAATCCTTTCGTTACAATTTGTTCAGATAGCTTTAATGAAAATAACGTAACGGTGATACTCTTTTACAAATATGCACGCTTTTACAGAAAAAGAAATCAATTTGCCCGGTCTTATACTTGTCCTGAGTGACTTTAACGTTCAGTCCAGAGCATGAAGATTCATCCGGTTATGGAGGAAGAACACGATCAGAACATATTCAAGTATATTTTGTCGGTTTCCACTTCCGCCGTGATGTACCAATCCATATTTTAGATTTCCGAGTGTTTTAGAGATCTGAAATTTAAAGAGCTTTATTAATAAAGACCAGAACACCTACTACCCACGTATTTAAGGTATATTTTTAGTTTATAAATTTAGTTAGTTTTAGTTTATTACGCATTACCACCAATTAGGGTAATTTTCAAATATCATATGTGGCAATATCATATCTCTAAAATTTCTTAAACGAAATATAGCCCGATCAAATAAATCGGCGAACAAGATTAGTAAATGGCAATTTAAGGCTACTATCTATTTTGTTTTATTAATACTACTGATTATGTGATGACAATTAACAAATTTAAACATTATTTCTATTGTTGTCGCTTGTGGCACCAGTAACTTAATATTACGAATTCACAAATTTTATTTGTGACCAACAAAAAAAAGTGAAACCCTGACCTCAGTGTCAGTGTCCTCGGAAAAAAATTATTATCATCCTCTTTTTCATTTCTAGCAGAGTTTGTATAGTATGTTGCACTCTCGTTCGCGTGAAGTCATTTATATGGCAAATCCTTCTAATACTTGACCCATTGACTCTACACCAGCAGATACCGTACCGTGTTCCATACAAATTTAACGTTCAAAAACGACGACCGATTTTATTCTTTTGACTGTGTAAAAATATTTCTAATAATTGACTATTTACTTGTGAAATGTGATGTTCGTACAATTTTAATTCCTTGATATTTTATTTTATTCCCATACATGATTTCACAGCACTAGTCAGTCTTTAGAGGTGTATAACATCTTTGGGTATAATTATATTATAGGTTGTTGTAATTTAATAAGCCGATTTTAACATTGGTTTTATAGTCACATATTTTGCTAAAAGAGATTTGCTTGAGCAAAGTGTCAAATCTCCGCTGTCAAATACTATTTTGAACTTTGGCAATTGACAAGACTTCGTTGCTATAGCAGCAATATGTATTATTATTCTTTTGTTTGTAAACAATCCCTAGAAACAAGTCCTTATCTTGTGGATCGATGGCTAGGTAAATGTAAGTATCCATAACATTTCATATATTTATGACAAAAAATTTTCAACTTGTATGTTCCTAAATATGAGTAAATTAAGTAAAGTTTTGAAGAATGTTCGATTTTCAAATTAAAAACTTCATAACTAGATGCCGGCGTCAAATGTTCTCCGTAGATTCATGTGTGTATTTAGAGTAGGTACGTTATTCCTTTCAGTTGTAGAGCCAGCAACATCCGAAGCAAGAATGGCCCGGCTCGACCAGTGAAATACCACGTCCTCACAGAAGACAGGCGTGTGTAGACTTTTATATCTCTAGAGCTGGTTTTAGGGGGAAGAGGGGAGGGATTAGAAAGGGATATTCCCGAATCCCCCAACACCACTTCCATTGAAATTTATTTCGTACACATAACATTATTATTACGAATGTCTTAGAGTCGTTTTTGGCACTTGCCGGCCATTGCTGTGGCACGATCACATCGCTCGCTCGACTTGTGGTCTCATGAAAATGCAAGGAGTACCCCAGACGTGAAGAAGTCTGCTTCTGCATATCTTCTGATGACAAGAGCCAGAGGCCTAATTCTAGTAGTAAAGGAGAAGAGGATTTGACAGGTTGATGGAATGGAAAGGAAAACTTAAATATCCTTGTTTCTTGTTCCTTCCCCTGTCCATTAAAAGTAGACAACTCATTTCCTTGTTGTGGATGTCTATGGGCAGCAGTCTCTTAACATCAAGTGAACTGCTTGGTTATTAGATACCTTCTTAGATATGAAATAATAACACATATACATACACACATACATAAGTGGTTTAATATTTACAAGGTAGGTAGGTGTAGAACACTGCAGGATCTGAGATTTCTACCAGCGGTGAGAAGCAGCACCACCTTACAGAATTCCACAATACAGAATAGCAGTTGATTATACTTATTCATTAGTTGAGTATTTTATACTTCCTCAAATGAGTGAGGTGTTACAGGCCTTATCCCCCTTCTTATCTTCTTTTTCTTATCCAATCCCTTTCTCTAACCTTTACCCATACAAGAATACACAAACAAAGTTTATTGTTAAAATATGTCATAAATATGATATTAACAAATTTATTATTACAGTATATACCTTTAAACAAATGTACATATGTGTCATGTAATAATACTACAAATGTTATCCTGTATGGGTATTGTTTTTAAGAAAGGGTCTCTCGAAATGGATTTTTATTCTTTTAACTTATGTGATCATCATAATAATTGAACATGTAAGGAATCAATTATGACATAATACTTAATGAACCTAAGGTATTATTGTATCATATATAATTATTGTTCTTGTAAACGACTCAAAATGAACAAAATAATTATGGTGTTAAATTTGTTATATACGGTTATAAACACTAGCACATCAGTGGGAACTTGAGTTGTTAAACACTGAGAGCCTCGGCTTCA
Source organism: Papilio glaucus (assembly GCA_000931545.1). NCBI lineage: Eukaryota > Metazoa > Arthropoda > Insecta > Lepidoptera > Papilionidae > Papilio > Papilio glaucus. The sequence continues at coordinate 149,069 of JWHW01035431.1, read as the reverse complement.
TGGTCCTTGTCTTTTGCTGTTTATACATGCAAAGATTACTATCGTATGCTTCACAGAGGTTTATAAATTATAATCAGGTGTATTAAACGCACCATACTAATATATACTCATGCCCCCGAACCAGCGGTGTAGGCAGAGATTACGAATTTCTATTTGTCACGGTCCTGGCACAAATCTCACTTCTACATTCATACATTTGTCACGCATGCTTGTCGGTTACGGGTAGTCCTTATTCCACCTTTCTTTAGTAAGTCACTAATCTGGTCGGTATAAGTACACCTAGGCTGACCCCGGCCTACGCTGCCAATCTTTTTAACAATATAAGTTTTACATTGAATTATGGAGTATATAATAATTTACTCAAATAAAAGTTAATTAGTAACATTTTATGAGTATAATGTAATGTAACAAATACTTACAACTTAAAATAATTTTGCATATAAATGGTAACACCTCAACCTTCCAGTGATAACATAATAAAAGAAGAAGAAGAAAATATCTCATGATGAATGAAATATAAGAAAATTAATGTGTGTTCCTCAGGATTTTGTTAATATTATATTTTGTAGTGGGGAATTCTAAAAAAGGCTGAAAATTTGTTATATTTATTTTTATTATATATTTTCAATCCTCAGATGTCGCAGAATTTAATTGGCGAAAACAATACACAGTCTCAAGATGATGTTGAGATTGAACTGGATTTCCATAGAGACCCGCGAGTGCAGTGGTTCAAGGAAAGAATTCTTGCACACATCGGAATGGACGACGAGGAGTTATTCTACAATATGCTGGAAGAGGATGACACTAAGACGAATTTTACCAGATTTATTACAACATCTATGGGTCCTAATGAATTGGTGTTGGAAAAAAAAACTTTGTATATTTGCAAGATAATTGTTGACAAGCTTATTCATGAGGATAAAGAGTTTACTGAATGGAGTAAGTTAATTTTTTAAATATCTTATGTATGTTATTTTGTCATGGGGAAAGATGAGTTGTTTGTTAGGAAGTAAGTATTAAATTTAATTGTATACAATGTCAAAGGAAATGGAAGTATTAATGACTTAAACATTATACATTTTACAAATTTAATTATACATAGTTGTATATTATATAGCATAAATAATATGGTTTATCAAAGATAAATTAACAGTTGTAGAGCCCACCACAACAACATCTGTTGCATGAATGGGACGGCTTAATCAGTGAAATACCACAATCTCATAGAAGACTGGTGTGAAGTAGAAGTATTTTATATTTCCGCGTTTAGTCTGATGAGTGAGGTTCTGGATGGCCGGTGTCAGTGCTTTTTCCCTTCCCATCCTTTTCTACAATAAATAGGATGGGAAGGGGATGAGGATTGGACGAGGGAGCGGATGAATGGGACAAAGAAATATCCTTTTTTCTTTCTATCTCTTCCTTTGTCCTTTAAAGGTAGGCATCACATCTGCAACTCATTTGCTTGTTGCGGGTACCTATGGGTAGCGGTCACCTAACATCAGGTGAACCGCTTGCGCGTTTGCCAGCTTCTTCCATAAAAATACTATATATATTTTGAATATTTATCTGTTTAGGGATAAAACCACCGAAACCATTTACGCCTCCACCGATCCAGAAGAAGAAGAAAGGTAAAAAAGGGAAGGCGGACCCTGCCGCTGAAGAGGAGCCGGCAAAGCCTGCAAAGAAAGCTAAGGCAGCAAAACCTGCTAAGGGTGTTAAAAGTGCTAAAGGTATGTTTGATGTTACGATTATATCTATATCCTTGTGGCCATATCCTAAAATAAAGATCTGATTATGGTGAGTATAGTCGCTACAATTTATTTTACTATTACGGGACTTGAACCCGCTGTCTTCAGGTTTGGAGGCGGATCACAAAAACGAAAATATATTGTTAGTATTATATACAGCTGTATAAATAACATTTTTCTTTTTAATTTCAGATGCAGAGGAAGAGGTTGCTGAAGGTTAATAATTTTTATTTTATTTGATTTCCATTCTTTCTTTCTTTCTATTTGTTTTTGTTGTTGATAAAGGTTGGACTGCATAGAAATGTCCTATTATGTGTATATAAGCTGAACATTATGCCACCACAATAAAATGTTTTCCCTGTTTTTTTTTTTGTTATGTTGTGCAAGAATTTTATTTTATATTTTTTTTATTTATTTATTGCTGTTTCCGCTTATACCTCAACATAAATGTGATGCATATCCACCGCCGCGGCTGGCGCACGGATGTAGGGTTTTTAATGGTCTTTAGGGCGTTGTATGGTCTAAACGGATTAAATGAAATTATTATTCAAAGCACAACATTTTTGTGCTGATTAAAAAGTATAAATTTTTGTAATTTCTTCTAACAGCGATGAGTAAAAATACGGAATTGCTTATTTCATTTCTTATTATTTTTTTCTAAAAAGTACTGTTATTTGATAACAAATGGAAATGAAGTTATTGATTTGTAATTATTTCTATTGCGCCTTAAATTGCTTGAGATGTTGCTTGGATGGAATGACGATTAGAAAATGATGTACTTTAATATTGACTATTAAAACCTAGCAGCAGCAATAGCAGATCTACCAGAAGTAGAAACAGCGGCGGCTTTAACTGAATTAACGGAAGCCGAAGAAGAAACAAAGACGTCCATAGACCTACGAGGAACAACACAGGAAACCCCTGCACCTGAAGACATGTATTCTTTTCCTCCACGTAAGAGTTGTCGTATCTAATATTATATAGAGAAAGGATTTTATTGTTTGTTTGTCCTTATCAGCAAACTAACAACAATCCCGTCATCTTTATATCAAATATAAATAAAAATACTATATAAATTTGCAGCTCCCGAAAACCTGGACCCATATGTAGACGGTACTGTTGAGTTCTACACGGTTGTCGTAAGTTGCCAGCTGGATGATTAAATTATCGTAGTTTTTGCTACTGACTAAGATTTTAACAAGGAATACATTTTTCAGAGGCCCGTGCCACGCATAATTAAGTACCCTAAACTTATACCGATTTTTGGGGCTTTAGACCCCAAAGTGGCGAGTCGCAACCGGCGCTACTTCTACTTTCTGCGACATGGACCAGAGGCGATACCACTGGCGGAAAACGACCAAATCACCAAGCTTAAAATGCCCGAATATATTATTACCGGATGCGCTTCTGGTAAAGTGTTGATGAGTTTAAGCATGCAACTCAAAGAAGTGAGTGTGACTCTTTATTATTTAATTAATGACAAAAGCTACTTTTACTAGGTTTTAGAAGTTTACTGCTAGGGCAAGGCGTCCCCAGTTAATTGCTTAGAAGATCGACTTCCACAACGTTGTCCAGATCGTCTGCCCATCTTGTGAGAGGTCTACTTATAGTGCACTGCATTCTACGATCAATATGTCCGACCCGTTGTCATCATTATTGTTATGGAATACATGTATTAATTAAATTTACACGGATTAAAAACGCTACTACGTCCAGATTCGGTAAAAATATGATATTTATGAAGACATTATAAATGTAGTATGACGGAGACATGATTTCCGACTACACCCTTTGTATAATATGTATAAGTTACAAATATATATATGTTGCATTTCAGATGTTCATCCCGCTGTTCAACAAGCAGTTCCGCGAGGTGAACCTGCTGAACGCGGAGTCGTCGCACGCCATACTGTCGCGGCAGGTGTCCTACGCCGGAGCGCACTACAAGATGGATGAGACCGCCTCACAGGTATTATAATTATTGAACGTTGGACTTTTAAACAATATTAACATATATTTGAGTAACATCAGCAATTTCATTTGTGCTTAAAATGAAAACATATATTTGAACTTGTTTACAATAAAATATTCAACACGATAAAAATGGATGTCGTTGGTTTTGCGCATAATTACATATACGTATGAGAACAAATAAGATGTGTCAGGACCGTGAAGAACGATGATCCCTTAAACGACGACATGATACAATTTATGAACACTTTTATTATTTTATAATTTTAGGTAAATTATCTTCGGCCATCGGATTACCGCAGAATGTCTAACATTGCAAGGGGTGAAAATGCTGAAAGAAGGTTGGTCTTGATCTCAAATTATTAAAAAACTTAAAACAATTAGAAAACAAGTAGCTTAACATTGAGCTGGCCAATAGAATAAAAAAAATGGAAAATGCGGCGATTGCCTTAAACGACTGTTTGAAATACTACAGGCGTATGGTGATAATAATATGATTGCCTTGCAGGATGAAGAGCATGCACAGCACATCTTTCTCCGCTGTACAGAGGATTAGTAGATTGCAGCTCGGTATGGTAATTATTTTTTATCTGTTGTTCTCGTGAGCGTATTGCTTTCACTTTAGCTCTATACGTCGACTACAGTTGCAGAATCTGCACTCGGTTTTATTGCATTTCCAGGATTCAGCAGCAGAAATGGACGACATTGAGGAGCTCCAGGACAAACAAAAGTCTACCGCGGAAGAAGTCACCACTGATATTCAAGAGCTTGTGGCCATCGTTGATTGGTATTTTGTTTAATTATTTAATGTTTTATATTTTATGACAAAATTTGTCAAAAAAGTTAAGAAAAGTTTTATACACAATAAAAAACTACTTTAAAAACCATACCGAAAGTAGTGTGAGATATTATTTAAAAAATTGCCACCCAACTTCAGGACCATAGAGCACATCGAGGGTGAGATCCAGATGCCGATGCCGACCATACCGCTGCTGGACGAGGAGCGGTCTGAAGTTCGCATGCTGGACCCCAAGCTGGTCGCCCAGCTGGAGGAGGCCGTCGATATGTGGCAGACGCACATCGACAACACAATCACCGCCTGTTTGGGCAAGGTACAAAGAATTCAATTTATCAGTTTTTTCTTTTCTTCTATTTTTTAAACAACATTTGAATTGATTTTTAAAAAGGTGTACCACGATTGCTATAACTGGATTTATACAAATCACTCTAGGTAATAGGGGACTGTACTAAATCTACACTAGTACCGATGATCAAAAAATGATTTTACCTATTTTGAGAAACTATTTACTACAATTGTTTTATTTTTATGTTAGCAGTGCGTGACAACAGAATCCCTTTTCATTATTTTTTATATTGTAAACTAATTTATTGATAATTTTTTAAGGCGTTCCTAAGTTGCCAGTAAACAGGTTGTATATGTCTATTTTATCTTCAGCTGTGACGATATTCGTTTATATATATAATTTATAATCTAGACCCGCGAAGGGAAAGGTCCAGTTGCGGAGTACAAGTACTGGCGCGAGCGGGACGCCGAGCTGTCTCTGCTGGTGGAGCAGCTCAAACAGCCCACCGTGGTCAAGATACTGTCCTTGATCGAGCAAGTTAAGTCGCCATACTTTGAGGTAAGAACTATTGTTATATGGTTACAAATTTGAACTCAAAATTAGTAAGAATACAGTGTGAATAACACATTTTTCTCATACTAGTGGCTTCTATTTAGCAAACTGTTGTCAAATAAAAATGTTAGCAACATTTGTAAAAAATCTTAACTAATCCAACTAAACTTAGTTAAGCTTAAACAATTATCAGAAAATGATCACAATTTTATAGAATATAACATTGTCTTTCTAAATGTAGGCGATGAATGAAAGATAGCACACATCAGTGGTAGAGGTCCCTAGCGACTAGATAGATGGCATGCGAATTGTTTATGTACCAAATCTTTTTCTAATCTATAATATATGAAGATTCAATTTAATATCAGAGAGAGCTGACGCTTAGTAGTATATTTAGATTGCTACACCGTAGAGTTTATACTTGTGTATATTTTTCAGAGTTTTACTAATTATAAGGAAAGACTTCTAGAACAATATAATCTGGCTGGCGACAATTTGAAATTCCTCTCAACTTTGCTACGCTTCTTTAACGTAAGTTTTAATCGAATATATTTATTCTATTATATAAGAAAAATCGTACTTACTATGTTTATTGTGACATAGGATTTTTATTTTTACGTGGACCTTTTGTATTAGATATCCGATGTACGAATAATAGCGCATAAACCTTCCCATAAACAGTTGTTATATATTTATTAAAAATCACAATTTTTTCGGACATTTTGAGTGTCTTTAAACTGAGTAAAAATGGAATAGTGGCCATTATACTGTCGATTCTCACTAGAGTAAAAATATGTGTATATGCACGCTTTAACACATATATATTGATGTGAAATAATAGCGTATTATTATATTGAATAAACTAACGCTTGACCACGAACCTAACCGATGTTAAGTGGTGATGAGGTTGAAAGATGGTAAGCAAGTTACAGCTTATTCACTCTTCTCTTGACGGTAGTTGGACGGAAACACTGACGCTGGCTTATTTGCTATGAAACAAGTATAAGATAAGTGATATTCATTGTGGTTCATTCCTGCTAGATTATAGAGGACGATTCTCCGCTCAAGCAAGTGCTTGAAGTGATGCCGGAATTGATGGAGAGCATCTTTATGGTGTGGGTGCTGTCGAAGGGCTACCGCACGGACGAGACCATGGTACCTCTCATGTCGAGGATTTCTTGGGGTCTCAGCAACAAATTGGAGAGATTCCTCAACGTACATACATTATTTGAGTACGTTTTTTTTAATTATACTCGTTTATTTGACTGTGTTTCAATTTATTTATATTAGCTACCTGGACGTGGCAAATAAGTTGTAATGTGCGTTTTTAGTTGTTCGATTCATGTTCATATATTTTGGCGAACGAAGGAGACATCTTCTGGATTAGAATGATCTCTAAAAGCTTATTCCAATTGCGACAAGACGCGGAACCTATTTTTTAAATGTGTTAATTAATATTGTTAGAGACTCGCAGCGGTAATAGCTATTGCTTTACTTAAAGCGACTCGCCCGGATCTACTGCCACTCTAACCACCACTACCTTACAGAACCAGCCTGATACTTTTTATTAAGAAGAATTATACTTCCCATAGCATAACATCTTCCTTTCCTTTATATAAGAAAAAAGTGGAGGGGATCCCCTTATATTTCCTACATAAAAGTAGAAACGTATTTGCAACTATTCTTGTTGATGCGGATATTGATAGCTGGCACATTCACTTCTTTCTTCAGCAAAAGCAACGAGGAGGTGTTGTCTCTGGCGCGCACCGGCCAGAAAATAATGGAGACGTGGCACGAGTTGTACAAGGAGACGCGGCGCCATATCGAGCTGAGCGGCAAGGGCGCTCGCTGGGAGTTCGAGCAGCCGCTACTTTTCAACACAACCGACTACATCGGCACCGTCGCCCGTGACCTCGGCGATATCGTGCAGGTATCCTACTAGCAGCCAATTACACTGACAGAACGAAAACTGTATGTAAGCGTCACCCCCATAACCCAGAGGTGTTAGGCAGAAATTATGGATTTTCATTTGACACGGTTTTGACGCATCTCTCTCGTTTCTTCTATATCTTGTTTCACAGCAAGATGGGGTTTTTGTAAATAAAGGTTCAAACAAGCAATTTTCAAAATATTTTTGTATCAACATAAAAACTCCCATCTTTAGTAAAGTACACTTTTATACGTAAGCTTTAGTACTAAATGCTAAAGGGCTTTATAAGATGATTTTGATGATGATAAAAAGACAATGTGTTGCTATTTTTTAACCGACTTCAAAAAGGAGCTGTTTGGTAGCGATCGGATCAACATGTTTAGTGGTACCCAGGCGAAGCCGGGGCGGGTCACTAGTATAGTATAAAGTTTATTTGTAAAATGTTTTCTTAAGGCATCCTCGTATATTGGTATTTCCTTAGCTGACGCTGACACCGACTCCATAAATAAATATGATTAAGAATTGATTCTTATGTTTAATTGCGTAAAATTATTTTATACTTTTAAGTGCATTTGTTGAATATAGTTTTTTTGAAGTCAGTTCTTTTTTCTTTAATTTTTTTTATAGTTAATTTTTAATTTCTTATATCGAATAACTCGCTCGACCATAATCCCACCTGATGTTATGTGGTCGAAAGATGGTACGAACTAGTTTACATGTTGGTAAACTAGTTCATACTCCTTCAAGAGAAGAGTGAATAGCTCTTGTCTTGAAGGAGTACCTTCACATCATAATTGGACGGAAACACTGATGTTGGTAACTTGTTCCAATCCTATGCTGTATGCATGATGAACGACGATTCGAATCGTTTCGTTCGGTCGCTCGTACTAAACTTTAAATACACTTTCGTACAGGTCCTGATTGACTTCGAGCGAATATTCGGTGCGGAGCTGAAGTCTATTATCAGCGACCCGACGCAGATCGACGATGTGCGTAAGCGCGTCAAGAAGCTTGTCTTTCCGATACGCACCATCGACTTCAGCGTGTTCGTCTACGACAACAAGGAGAACTGGGACGTCATAATGAGTGACTTTTGGAAGGAGGTGCGCTACCTCGAGGACGAAGCTAAGAACTATATCAATCAAAGCTTTGGCAACTTAAGGTAAATTGCAGACAATTTAAAAAACGTTTGCAACCTTCCCCGAAAGTTCTACTAAAAAAGACTTATGACCTTAACTAATGACCTCCAATGTAAGACCAATCAAATACATTCAACCTTTGAAAACGACTGTCTGAAAAACTGTCTTTTTCAGTAATTCTTTTTTCTGGCACAGGAAGCTCAATCTAAAAAGATGTTTAAATGTGTTAGAGACGACTGTTGCTTGGGGATACGGCGTGAAGTAATGGTATTTAATACATCTCCGTTTTGTTAAAATATTTCAGGTTTTCTGACGAAGCTCTAGACGTACTCTTAAAGTTTTTAGAGTTCGACACCAGGGAGGCGATCCGGCAAGAGCTATCGACCAAATTTGATCTCGTCATGCGGCAGTTTATCAAGGAGATCACCTCAGTTGAAGACAAGTTCACGGTACTCTACTTCACCTAGATTGCATGTAGATTAACGTACATCCTAACATATATTTTATGAACGCGTTTAACTAGGCTTAGTTCTTTTGTATTAGCTAGATGGTCGAAATCAGAATTTTTATATAACGTGTTGGGAATTTAAGTAACAAGTTATACCAGTTTTTAAATTTCGGAATTCTTAATTTGCTACTATTTTTATTATGTTTTTATAACAGAAATATATATTGGTTTTAGCGTCACCGTAAAAACCCTCCTTTACTCCGCGACCACCCGCCCGTAGCCGGCGCCATCTATTGGGCGCGAGCTTTGTTCATCAAGATGAAGCGCCCCGTCATGAAGTTTCAAAAGGTACACATGCGTAAATTCAAACCATTTTTTATAAAAGTTAACATAGCGAAGTTGTGATAATATAAAACGCTCAAGACCTGAAAGAAAAGGACGTTACGTAGTGTAATAAAAAAAAGTTCACTTTAATTTAATGGCGTCTAATATTAACATTCAAAAATGTAACTGATCGCTGTCTGTACATGGACGATCTTTGAGAAAAATTTATTATTGGGGGCTTTCATAAACGCAATAAAACCCAAAACAATAATTATTAGAATTTTTGTATGTTTGTTACCGCTAATATCAGAAACGGCTTACTGATTTGGGCGCGGTTCTCGCTAATGTATTGTGGTAAGCTTCACTTAACATTAAGTGTTTGTTTTATCTCAATCGGCTTATAAATAAAAAAGTTATATCAATATAACTGTGCTACGGCCATATTGTGACGACCCCACATACACGGGAAAAGAGCAGGGAGATGATGAGTTTACGGTAGTATTAAGTAGGTAATATCCTTCCTATCCCCACGACCTTGTTTAGCAATTGGTATCTAATTTATAATAATAAAATCTTTGTATCTAATCCATTTAGCTTTTGGCGCTTCTGTTATATTTTTTATGGAAGAAGGTGGCAAACTAGCAAACGGTTTACTTGATGTTAAGTGACTGCGACCCATAGGCATCTGCAACAAGCAAATAAGTTGCAGATGGACAGAAGAGGGTATAGACAGGAAAAAGGACATTTTCTTCTCCTATTCATCCCCTCCCCCGTCCAATCTGTAGGAAAAAATGGAAAGGGTTGGAGGACTGACATCCGGCCTCCAGCACTTTACTCATCGGACGTAACGCTGAAGCATATAGCAAATACTCTTATTGACACCTGTCTTCTGTGAGGTCGTAATATTTCTCCGGTCGAGCCGGCCCATTCGTACAACAGATGTTGTTGTTGCGGGCTCTACCACTGTTAAATGCTTATTTATTTGATAGTTCCAACAATCGCGAGCTCCATACTTTTAAATGTTGCAGATTTTCATAAAAATATATTTTTCTCGAGCCCCACTCATCACTCGAGTTCTTTTTACATTGCTTTACATAACCGCTCACACAAATAGTACTTTTCTTATATTAGGTTTACATTTGTTTATTAGGTTTACATTTATTTATTGGGTTTCAATTTGTTTATTAGGTACCAGAACTAAATGACTGTGAACAGAAGAAGGAAGCCTTTAACCAATACAAAGCATTTTCGAAGCTCGTCAAGGAGTATGAAGACATGAAGTTCAAGGAGTGGGTGGACGCCTCCTCGTTGTTTGTTGACAATATAATGAAGAAAAACATTTTACAAGTTAAATTTAAATCGGGAGTGGGTGAGTTTAAAATACAGATTACATATTAAAAAATATAAATTTTCGTGTCTATATTAAGACAATTTGTTTAAATCATTTTATGAATTAAGTTGGCATAAAGATATTTTCGCACAAACAAATCATAAATTGTTTTGTACAGATAACTGTAGGTATAAACCTTAACTATGTTATGCCTAATTGTTCTGTTTTTAATAAATTTCTTTTATATAGCTAATTTTAATATTATCTTACACTATTTTTATGTAGTTTTATATAAATCACTCTATTTTTATCAAGCTGCATATATCGAAGATGGTAAGTTTATTTTTTTTGTATTTAATGCTTTTTGACGATATAGTATAGGATATAGGTTTGTCTTATTAGATTACTACTGGACGTAATCTTTTTGTAGTCATTGAACTTAGGTCTAATTTTACACTACGAGTACAGACGAATGTGCACTTTTTCTCCAGACACAGCGCAGCCAAAGAAAGGGCCTGGTGTCCGCAGCAAGCGGAAAGCGTCGCGCACGTCGCTGGTCGCCATCGATGTGGTCAACAAGGAGATCGCCGAGAAACGACGCAGAGATAAAGCATGTGAGTGATCTGTTTGTGTTACTAAAATATATTTTACTAGCGACACGCTATGGCTTGGCAAGGTTAGTTTCTCCATTTAAACTTTCATCCTTTACTTTATAGCTGTTTAACTATACAGATAACCGAAATCTCTGCAAAAATCAATTCTCTAAGCGCAGTAGTTTGGGCTGTGCGTAGATATATTCACAGTTATTTGCTTCTTTTATATTATTTTATGTTTTCAAATGAAAAATGTTTTCATATAGGGACTTGATAGGTATTTTAAAATGATTACTATTTGTCTAATATTGTTGTTGTATGGTCGGTATTGTTAGTAAAATTAGGACCTCTAGTTCTCAACTACAAATATGTAAAATAAGTGTTTAAACCCTCTTTTCGGTAACAGTACAATCCTTACCTTGGCGTAAATTCGTGTCGCGAGAGATGACAATATGTTTTATGTGAATGTTTTACATTAATACGCAACTAAACTGTGTTGGAACTACTGTACTGACTCATAGGACGGCTTTAGAATAAATGTCATGCTAAACTTAATCTTTGTTCGTTAATTTTGATAATACTATGCAAATTGCGAAAACATGAATATCCCTATTAGCACTGATCTTGGAGACTTCAAAAACTTGGTGTTGGAAGGTAGACATAATTGTAATATGTTAATGTAAGAATATATGGAAGTGAGAGCTGGGTTTGGCAGGAAAAGTATATTATTAGTATAAATTCCGTTTAGATGCGACCCTTAAGAAGTTTGTTATGACTTTGAATGATAGGATTAAAAATAGTTTTGTGAGGGGAAAAAAGTAGATGTTGTGACTAAAATTGAGAAAGGTATGCCTCGGTGGTTCGGTACATTACACGTTGAAAGGATGAAAGAAGAGAGAGAGTAACAAGACAAATGTATGTTGCAATAGTGAGTCCTAATATTGACAAGGAACGTTCCAGAAGACTTGATATCAAAAGACAAAATGTTTTGCTTAGCTTTGAATAACTTGTTTAGTCAATAATGGATCTAGCATAAGGCGAAACTTGGAGGCATCCATGAATATCATAGGACATATTATATTATATAATTGTTGGTATCTTATATGATTACCAAATAATAACAACCGCAGTGATGCTGATGCGCATTCCGGGTCAGCACTACGAGAACGTGCGCTCGCCGAGCTCCATGTCACTGCTGGCCAAGGAGGGGCTGGTATTTATAATATTTTTTTTACATTTTAAACTGCTTTTCTATCTATTTAGTAGATCCCGTTAGTTATTCCATTTAAATAACGTACGTCTTTTTAGTTTCAAGACAACGGCAATTATTGATATAACATAATTTATAGTTCAAAATAAAAATATTTATGTAGGTGTCAAGATTAAATATAGAATTACTGTGCAGAACCTCGGGCATTATGTTGATCAGACGTATTTTTTGATATTTTTCTATTTGATAGAATTCGAGAATTATCACTAAACCTCTTTCATAGCCTTTTCTTTAAAGTGAATAAGAAAAGAAGACAGGGAGGAATATGGCCTGCGCCACCTACGTTTGTCAGACGAAATGTTCTGTAGGAGGGCCCGGAGTACCTAATGTGTTTGGGGATAAGGAACAGATCGAAGTTGTCATGGCAACTAAATATTTTCGCGTTATATTTACAGACGGACGTGACGTGGCGGGATCTAACCGTGCATAAATTGATACAGGAATACGATTTGGAGTTCCATACGAATTTCGATCAAAGGATATTTATGATACTCAAAGAGGCTGAACTTATGGAACAATTAGGTAAATGTTATCGATAATGATACTTATTACCTTAAAGCTATAATATTTTCGTATCTATCCTTTTTAATTTTTTATTTATTTAAGTACATACATAGTCAATATACTTTTCAGTATCTTTTGTCATATAAATTTATTTGTAAAGAGTCTTTAGAGCTCACCTCATAACTTGTCTTTGTATAATAGCGTAATAATTAGATAGTATTTTTGATCAGGCTTCAATCTCCCGTCAAACATTCGTGACGTGGCAATGCAAAAGGCCCGGCTGTACTACGAGTTAGAATCGCTCGAAAGTGTAATCGCTCGCTACAATGTGAATGCGAACTCGCTCAGCCCGTCGGAGACGCATCTCATGAAGCGCCACCTGCTCGACATGGAGCGCCACATCCTGCCCGGACTCACCAGGATCACGTGGAACGCGTTGGGAATTAAAGACTATATTACAGATATCACTAAAGGTAACCAAAAATTGCACTAAATGAGTGTATTCCCCCCTTCCAAGCCTTATCTAATAAAGAAAGGATATGACGGGTGCGGGGATGAATAGGAAAAGGAAATATCTTTTTTTATCTGCATCTGCGACTAAGTAGCTTATTGCAGATGCCTATATGCCACACACAGTCTGTCGGGTTTTTTAAATAACTTGTACATCTGGGTTTCATCTAACAAGCGAGGTCCTCCTCGCATTCCTACGTCCAATACTTTTCATTCTCCACTCCCTATTTTTTTTCAGAGTTTAAGTTCCACATGCTCCTGGCAGAGCTCTGTGTGTCGTTTACATAACGTTACTCTTTTTATTTTTAGGTCAAAACTCTTTACAAGCAGTCTACCAACAACTAAAGATGGTGGAGAAGGAGATTCAAGTGCTAATAGATCAACTAGAACTCTTTGATCTGTTTCCACTGTTGAAACCTGAGAACTATCTGAGTCCGGATACAGGCGAACCTGATCCATCTTGGCTTTATCCCTGCAAGGTAATTGAAATAAAATCTGTAGCTGTAATAATAGTCTCATTACCAACGGCGTAATGCATTTTATTTTAGAAAAATAATAATCCGAATGTGATAGGATTTAATACCTCTGGATCGGATTAGAGAGAGAGTATTTATTTAATATATAAGTAGCGTATAAAACTCACAATCGTGATACTAATTATATTTTTCGCGTGCAGACATTTTTCGTGGAAGTAGCGAACGAGCGTAACAGCCGCGTGACGACGCTGTCGCGCCTGTACGAGCGCATCGGGCCAATCCTGATGAAGCTGGAGTACCTCATTCTCGGCACCAGCGGCGGCAAGTCCGACGTCATGGCCTCCTACTATATGTATTGGGAACAGAAAATATTCAAGTCACTCATTAAGTACGTAGGCAATGTGTTAAGTGAAAATAAAATACATTTTTTTAAGTAAAATGATTAACGTGGCCTTTCCTGATAAATGAGCGCACGATTTAATTTCGTCGTCGAAAACGGCATAGCTTCAGAGGCACTGCAATCATTGGTCATTGAAGACAGTATTTTTAGTCTTTTATTATTCATTCATTCATTAAATTTTAATGAAGAAAAGTATTAGACTTAATAAATTTCTAACAATATAAATGACATCAACAGATTGACGCTGGAGAACATGGAGCAGTTCCAGGAGCGCCTGAGCGAGCACTCTGCGCTGTTCCAGGTGGACGCGGTGTTGGTGCCGCCCGACATTACTATGCGCCCCACCCCCGCTGAAGTCTGCAACATACTGGGCTACGATATCAAGCATTTTCTAAACAGGTTTCTTTTAGCTTTGAAAAGTCCCGATAATCCGGCCAAAGCTTATTAAATTCATACGAATAAAATTTTTAAAAACATAGGTCCAGTTTAAACAACAGGGAACAATTGATTCGCTACAAAAGGAGCAACATCAATGCATATAGTAAAAATATAACAGATCGCTGTCTGTACATGGAAGATATTTGAGAAAAACTGTTATGGGGCGCCTCCATAAACGCAATAAAACCCAAATCAATAATTATTCGAATTGTTGTCTGTTTATCTGTTTGCCTGTTTGTGCGTTTGTTACCGCTAATCTCAGAAATGGCTTAACCGGTTTGGGTGCGGTTTTCATTAATGCATAGTAAATTAATGCTAAGTAAAGCTTACCACATAAGCTTTACTTAACATTCAGTGTTTGTTTTATCGCAATCGGTTTAGAAATAAAAAAAAGTTATATCAATTTAAAGAACCATGTCTAACATTTGTGCCATAAAATACTATGAAATAGAGTACTAATATATAGATAATTACTGTTAAGTAAGTATATCATTTCGTATAAGTAAACTTGCAGGGGGGTGAACCTGCTGGGCACAGCTAGTTCGATAATATAAACAATAGATACCTCTAACGTTTACTTTGTAATGAAAAACTGATATTTAATTTAAACTCATTATCAAAATTGTCCACTGCATTTGTAACATATGTCTTTAACAATTAAATTACTTGTGTGAATACTATTTATTTTAATGAATGAACTGTCACTTGACTACAATTCCTCGTGAAGTTAAGCGACGATATGATCTAAAGATGGTGCGTACTGTTAATGCATTAATCTACGTGTCTATTGTTTTGTGGTAAAAAGCGTGAGACATTTTTTTTATTCCAGACTAACAGCATTCCCTCGCTGGATGAAAAACACCTGCCTGCCGTGTCCGCCGCAGCGCATCGCGGAGGCCACCGGCAACGAGTACTACGTGTTCTCCTTCTTCGAGGACGTCCTCCGCGTCGCGTCCATTAACGACATCACCCTGCTCTTGCAGGACACCATGTATAGACTGACGCAGGATATACAGGTCTACATACAGAAGTAAGTACAACCGAGTGCAAGTGATGCGATCCTTGACAAATATTTCAGGCATGACTAATAATAGCATTACAAGGAAAAAAGTACCCTTATGATCCTTAGATGACAGACAAACAGTCAGAGAGTTTGTACTAATATTTGTAGGTGGCAGAAATATCAACACCTGTGGGCGTTCGACAAGCATCTGTCATGTGAGAAGTACACCCAGAAGACCGATCAGATACACAAGTACGACGAAAAGTTCTTCTTCTTCGAGGATGTCATAGCGGACCTCGACGACCACGTGAAGTTTGTCGACGTTGGCGCGATACGCGTTAACTTACGCCCCATTATACAACAAGTGCAGAATCACGCTCAGGAGTGGAAGAATATTCTCGGACAGTGCTTAGCTTCCAAGACTAGAATGAGCATGTACGATCTCAAGAATCAAATTGAAGTAAGACATTATTTAATGATAAGTTTTGATCGAGTTAGATTTCGAAGGCCAACTATACTTTGAATTAAAAACAGTAGTAATTATATTTCGTAAAACAGGATTTAAAAATAATAATGTTTGTTATACTTTACGAATCGTTCTTACGATTGTTTTCTTAGTTCTTGGCTTACAAATTAAAAAAGGTATTGGTACTGCACTATATTTATTAATAATTTTATTTGGCATATACACGACGAGTTGCGATGTTTGGTTTTGAAAATACTGGACATTTTCAGTCGCTCCGTATGACAATGAACATGAACATAAAGGGCCTGGAGGACTTCAAACTGGTGATGGCCACCATCACACACGTCCAGGCTATGACGATCACCGCAGAGGTGAAGTACCGCGGCATGCAGGAGATATTCCACATGCTGAGGCAACACGGTATCGAGGTATATAGCGCGCTTGTTTAAATCCTAAATATGTGTCACTTGTTAGTTGTACGATTTGTTCTTTACATTTTTTTTCTTCTACATTCATACATCTACGCATACATGCTCGTCGGTTATGGGTGCTCCTTATATCGCCCTTTTTTAGTAAGCCACTAAAAAGGGCGATATAAGGTGATATGTGTGCGTGTGTGTATAAAGCCTGAAAAAGAGTCTCCCATTATTTCTATTTTATTGTCTGGTCCCACAGGTGGCGGACGATGATCTCAGTTTTGCTAAAAATCTAGAATCTTCTTGGGGTTCGCTCTACCAGTCGTCTCTATTCCGTGGTAACACTCTAGAGCAGACGAAGGAGAAGTTCTCCAAGTTGAACGTTGCAGAGATATCTAAATTCCTCAAAGAGCTCGACGAATTCGTTGAAAAGTTTGACACTGAGGGGCCTGGAACCATAGGTGAAGACATGGACAGAGGTCTTTTATTAATGGAGGTAGGCACTATTCATTTTATTTATTTCACTTTATTTGATACACCTATTGAGAGTTTATTAAGACGAATCATCCGATTAATTGTATAGAAGCTATGCGGTCCAGGGTTTAATATGTATTTTAATTTAAATTGCTTAAAGGCACAGGTCTTCTATGAAGTGACGTCGGCTTAAGCTAAGAAATTCTCAGAATAAATTCCGAAACTAGCAAGTAGTTAGAAACTGAACTACAAAGTCACAAAAATAATTTAAAATGCAATCGCGGATTTATTATATTTGTAAAAGAATATGTCAGACCAAAAATGTTCTTGAATAAGAGACACATCGCTTGTATCAGCTATCAACAAGATGTAGTACAAAATTGATATTTTGTGTGTTAATTTTAAAGTTCATAAATACTTAAAAACATAAGATCATTAAATTATATAATCTTTTTACTACTTATATACTTCTCTACAAAGGAAATGTTACTGGGTCAGTTTTCATGCGTGCAAAAAACAAACTAAAAAACATCATCATTGTTTCAAATAATATTTTAAATATGTGGTGTTGTTAACTAACAAGGCTCAACATGTATATATTATGTGCAACATGTATTAAACAGGAATACACGAAGTATTTCGATGAGCTAGAATCTCGTAAGAAAAATCTCCAAGCTGCAGAACAACTCTTCGATAATGCTTTGGCCGATTTCTCCAATTTCAATCGCGCCAAATCTGACTTCCAAAACATGGAGATGGTGTACAAGATATATAAAGCGCAGAAGTATGCGAGGGAAGGGTGGGCGAAGACCCTGTGGGTTAACTTAAACCCTCAAGCTCTTGTCGATGGTATAGAGCAGTTCTTCAAAGAATATCGGTAAAAAAACTTACTTTTATATTTATTATATATATTTTTGTATAATACTTTTATGAATACTAGGAAATTTAAGTTTGTAAGTTCCAAATCGTTTCTATGTAAAGTCCCTTACCAATTGTTTTTCATTAATCCGCGTTGAATAGGAATTGCAATGCTGAACTCGAAACTCAAACACCCCTTTAAGAGATCTTTTAGATCGGTCTTTTAGATCTTTTAAGGTCTCTTAAAAGAAGCGTTACCAAATAGTAATAGTAGTAGGCAGGCGCGTGTTGGTGACTGCAACAGACTGTGCGTTATTCTTATTGTTATTATCTGTAAATCTTTTAGCTGTAAATTGAAAAATATGTATATCTGTTATATTTTTCCCCGATAGCAAACTGCCAAAGACCGCTCGATCTACCCCCGTGGGACTAATGCTTGACCTTAAGATGAAGCAGTTTAAAGGCGTAGTACCACTAATGGTGTCACTAAAGAATGAAGCGATGCGCGAACGACATTGGAAAGAGCTGATGCTTAAGACGGGTAAAAAATCAATACACATATATTATCCACATCTGCCCGCATGTCGACATCTTTAAACTTAGATTTTTTGGATCATAAGATTGTTATTTTTTCCTTTTCCAAATTCTCTCTTATTCGGTTCTTTAATGGACGTCAACGTGACTGCCACAATTAAACAAAGTAAAAATAATATGCCGTAATACTATATTAATATGGCCATTTGGGCCATCTCTTTTAATGTTTGAAGTCTTATATACGAGAATGATGAAATAAGATGTTGATTATCTTAAAATTATGGCATTATTTCTGTTAAAGAGTATTGTATAAAGGCAAACTTTAACTCATACAGAAATTGGTATCCATTTTTCCCAAATTTTATGAGACGTTAAAGGCATGTTCCTCCTCTCAGCTGTAACAACCGGAGAACCAGAAGGATGAAAAAGTATTGCTCGTTATTTTTTTATTTAATGTAATTCCAGGTCAGGACTTCGACATGTCGCCTGAGCGTTTCACCCTGGAGAACATGTTCGCAATGGAACTGCACAAATACCAGGACGTAGCTGAGGAGATCGTCAATCATGCTATTAAGGTCATATTTTTTTCGTTTTTTTTCTATGAAGAATTTTAATACTTTTAATTTGCTTTTATTCATCTACTAAGCATAAAGTAAAACAATATGTTGACCTGATGGTTAGTTATATAGCTTTTTGAAGATGTTAATTTTTATTTTTTAAACAAGAAAGAGGTAGGTACTGTGTAACCTATATGTTACACTCGGCTTTACAAAGCAATGTAAATATAGGTACACACACTAAGTTTCCTCTGATGATTAAGATGCATCAGTCGCAGACATTCACTATACTCTACTTTTTTTTCATCCAGACGGGACAAGCAATTGAAAATATTTTATTATGATTTGGTGTATGCAAATGTACAGCGATAACACCCCTTGCTTGTTAACCTTCTTTTTACTTAAAAATTGGTACGTTGTAATGTCCAGGAACTGGCGATAGAACGCGGCGTGAAGGACGTGCAGGAGACGTGGGCGAGCATAATGTTCTCGGTGTCGCGGCACTCGGCGCGCGGCGAGGACCGCGGCTACACGCTCAACCCCTGCGACGAGATCGTCGTCAAGCTCGACGACGATGCCATGACGCTGCAGGGCATGGCCGCCTCGCAGTCAGTCATACTTCATTTTAATATACGTTTAGAATCCATTACGCGGTACGACGTAGACAATGATTGTGGATTAATATACAATGTTACGTTTTCTGGCCACTTCTCCAGTATTATTTAATCCAAAATATTACCCTTGTTACGTTTACGAAATTAAAATTTCGACTGGAATTCAAACTCAGTCCCGCAGTCAAGTTTCATGATAAGTCTTACACTTGTTTCCCTAATGGGGTAGACATATTACGGAGTTCCTTTTGTCGTTTATATCAAAAACAATAGTCAAGCTACCCTGTCTCTATTTACGACGTATTCACACGGCTAAAATTATCTTTCAGATTTATAGGTCCATTCCTGTCTGTGGTACAGACGTGGGAACGCCGGTTGTCGCTTATATCAGAAATTATAGAGGAGTGGCTGGCGACGCAGCGCAAATGGCTCTACTTGGAGGGAATCTTCGTCGGCGGAGACATTCGCACGCAACTGCCAGAAGAAGCTAAGAAATTCGATGATATTGATAGAGCTTTTAGAAAGGTGATTATTTATACTAAAACATGTATCATTAAAAATAATTATTAATAAAGGGTAAGGGCTAAGTAAATAAATTGGCATAAGATAATTTATGTAGTTATCGTATAATACCTCCGTTTTTATTACGTAGCATGCATAACATGCTATAGTGACTCCTACACACAATGTCGGCGGCACAGCCCGGCGGGTTTTTGCCGCGCTGGTTTTGCGTCTGCGTCATTTCATTTGTGGCTTTCTGGTTAGGCAAATCTTACGGAGATTCTGACAGAGTGCTTATTTATTTATTACTATAACAGATTATGTTGGACACAGCGAAGCGCTTAAACGTCGTTGACTGCTGCATGATAGGCGGAAGATTAGAAGAGTTTGTCAACTTGGGACTCGGATTGCAGAAGTAAGCTTATATATGATAAAACACAATGTTTTAGTTTAATCATATAGACAGGCATTTACTATAATCTTTATCTAAGTATACCCACGTTCGGCTATGACGTAGGTACCTTCAAGAGAAAAGTGAATAAGCTGTAACTAAACTTGTGCGTACCATCTTTCGACCACATCATCACTTAACATCGGCTAGGTTCGTGGTCAAGCGCTAGTTTATTTATTTATTTAGGAAAAAATAAATTTTATTTAATATAAAAAGTTAAATATCTTAATCTCTTAGCATAGGAAACCTAATTTTATTTTGTACTATAATCACCTAAGTAACTTTGTTGCACATATTCAAAAATCCACTCACCTTTACACACATACATACATTTTGTTTCTTTTGCAATGAAGACACATTTATTAATTGTCTGTCCTTACAGATGTCAGAAATCCTTAAACGATTACTTAGACTCCAAGAGGCGCATTTTTCCAAGGTTCTTCTTCATATCCACGGATGAGTTACTTTCGATTCTTGGCAGCAGTGAATGCAGCTGTGTTCAGGAACATATGATCAAGGTAGGTGGATGGGGTGGATTCACAGTAATTGACGATGTACAGGGTAAAAAAAGGTTCGTCACTTTAAGTCCAAAATAGCTTGCAACAGATACAGTTAGACACGCTGACAATTAATAGAACATAATTTAATTCGAACTTCGTAGTGACTAGGCCATTCAAATTTACTTTATTGACCCTTATTTCCATATCAAGTAAGTATACTTTTTATGCAGTTGCCTGGTTTGTTATTTAGTTTCAAGGTACTAAGAGTCTTGATTAAGGAATGAATTTGAAAACTGACGAAAGTTATCGGAGCCCGACATTACTTTCACAAATAAATTTTATGAATGTTTTAAAATATTTCCAATGTATTATGGTAGAAGGCGGTAAATAAGCAAACGAGTCACTTGATGTTATAAAACTGTTAAGGACCCGGCCAATTGTTAAATGAACAAATCGTTTACTAAATTTCTATATAAGCAGATAAATAAATAATAATATATGTTTCATACAAGACTAATTTTTTCCAGATGTTCGACAACATACGTGCTTTGGATTTGTATGTCGACCACACCAATCGCCCCGTCGCTGCTAAAATGATATCTGCTGAAGGAGAGGTTATATAATATTAATAAATATTAGTCAGCAGGGACACAGACCTTATTTCCGAGAGAAGGAAAGGCCGTAATCCACCACGCTGGCCCAGTGCGGGTGCGGGTGGATGTCACATGTGTTCGAATTTGGTGGTTTTAAGACAAGCCGGTTTCCTCACGATGTTTTTCTTCCAAGTAGTGATGAAATAAATTACACAAAGTAAAGCACCTGCCTGGGTTTGAACCCGCGACATACAGTACGTAAGTCGGGCCCTATACCACTGAGCCACCACTGCTCGCAGGGTTTACGCAGGGAGGTTATGATGTTTATATTTTTTTATTATTCCATGTGATATATTTATTTATTTTCATCTTTTAAATTGACAAATATACAGATAATTTTTTTTATGTCAACAAAGCGAAACTTATTCATAGAGATAGAATATGCGACAACACATTAGTATAATAAAGAAGCAAATAACTCTAACTACCCGCCCACCGAGCTACTTAAATCAAATTAATTAAATAATTTGTTAGATAATGGACTTCCGGAACATTGTATACACCGAGGGCAGAGTCGAGGACTGGATGAATCTGGTCCTTATAGAGATGCGCAGTACCAATAAATTCATCTCCAAGAAGGCCATATTTTACTACGGTAAAAACTGGAACGTACCCAGGTTTGTAAATATAAGTACTGTTTATAATTCCAATTAATTATAATTTTCAGACGACGAAAAATGTTAACATTATAATAGAGATACCGTATATTATGCAAGTACATTTAACAATAAACTCGCCTGCAATGCCTCTACCGTCAATATTGTCTCACCACGTGAGCCATTGTTTCTATAACGTACAACAAACCTGAGCTGTGCAAAGATAAAAACAACATCGACATCTTCAACATGCCCCAAACTACATACAGGACACATACCCTTACGACTTCAGAGGCACAGACCTAGCCCTATCTATAGGAATATCTTGTTTGTTACTATATAATTATTAAACTTGAATGCTACCTCTCATTGGCTAAGTTATCAGCATTTTAAGATATAATTGTGAACGTCAAGACAACTAAGTTGTTGCAGATCTATAATAAATAAATAGGTATTTGACCTGTAGTCACGTACGTATTTATATATAAATTGAAAAGTGCCTATTTGCAGGGTTCCGTACCCAAAGGGTAAAACGCGACACTATTACTAAGACTCCGCTGTCCGGCTGTTTGTCTGTCTGTCCATCTGTCACCAGGCTGTATCTCATGAACCGTGATAATTAGACAGTTGAAATCTTCACAGAGTACTTCTGTTGCCGCTATAACAACAAATTTAAAAAACCGAATAAAATAAATATTTAAGACATTATTTTTTGCCATTTTTGTATGGCATGGAACCCTTCGTGCGCGACTCCGAGTTAACTTGGCCGGTTTTTATAGAGCCTAAGTTTTTTAATTTAAATTAAAAGAAAAACTTGGTTAGCATATTCCGTTTTTTTAACGAAACTAAACAGAACTGGTCCTCCGAGCCGGATGTGAACTAGCGACCTATGTACAGTCCACAAAATTATTCTACGTAATCTATTTTGTCTACTGCTCAAACGTAAATGTACAAACGCCGCTACGGCGTCATCTATGTACTCAAGCTCAGATATCATGAAATGTAATCTAGTAGTACATCCACTTTTGCAGAACGGATTGGATAATGGAATATCAAGGCATGGTGTGCCTGGCGGCCAACGGCGTGTGGTGGACGGCCGAGACGGAGGAGACGTTTCATCGTATTCGTAAAGGCAACAAGCGCGCCATGAAGGAGCACCTCGCGCAGCAGAACCAGCAGCTAGACGGACTAGTAGTTAAAGTCAGACAGGGTGAGTTACAAAGATACTATAAAATTTCAGTTACAGTGTTCCATACAATCACAAAATAAAAAAAGAAGCAGGGTTTTTTAATAGTGTGAGGAAGCTCCGTCCACGCTTGTGTATTACTCACCGCGTTTGCATATGTGTGTGTGCGTGTGTGTGAGTCGGTTATCAGCGCATAGACATTAACTCAAGAAGGAGATGATAATTTAAAAGCTTACAATTGCGTTCAGCTCACTCGATAATACGTCTCGTTCGATTCCAAGTCAAATTCAGGAAGGAATGTATATGGAAGTAGGCATTCGCCGTACAGAATAGCCCATTCATTTTGAAGGTAAACTGGCGAATTAATTGTTATAATGATATTTAGTGTACTAATATTAAATGAAAATTCCCTTGTCTTGATACTTTTTCAATGGCAAATATACTGTTTGTTTTACAAAAACTTAAACTGGGGTTCCATTTTAAGGGTAACTAGGGGATAGTTAAGGTGCTGTTATCTATTGCAAAAGCTTAAATTTTTGCTTTTTTAAATTATATTTACTTGTAGTATATATTAATAACTCTCATTAGATCTGTCATCAAACGACCGTCTGAAGTTCCGCACGATCACGACGATCGACGTGCACGCACGCGACATCATCGAGGGCTTCGTGCGCGACAACGTGACGGAGGCGGCCGCCTTCCAGTGGGAGAGCCAGCTGCGCTTCTACTGGCTCAAGCGCGACGACAACCTCTGGATACGACAGTGCACCGGTTAATTTATATGGATAGAGTAGCTTTAGTTAGTTCCATAGAATTAAGTTAACAGCTCAGTTTTCAGGCTTTTTCTTAGCTCCTTAGTTGAACCAAGTCTTGGAGCCTCAACATCTCATCTTTAAAGTGTAAATATAACGTTGTGCGGGAAATAATTCTTGTCCGGAGATGTCTACATGGGCTGGTACGTAACTGTTTTTGTTTATAGGTTTGTTCGAGTACGGATACGAATACATGGGTCTGAACGGTCGTCTGGTGATTACACCGTTAACCGATCGCATCTACCTTACCATAACGCAGGCGCTCACCATGCAGCTCGGCGGTGCACCAGCAGGTATTACAAACATAATACAGCCACCGACATCAGCACAAGTATATTTACTTGTGACTATTGTCAAAACATTTCACATGTTGACATTCTATGTATATACGTGCTTGTACGTCCACTGTGCGGGCGCCTATTATTAGTCAGCAATATTTTTATTTTACCCTCAGTTACTTACATTATAACATTACTCTGGAGTACCATATTGTATAGTAATTCTTTACCATATGATTAAGTAATAAAAAATCGGTAACAAATTGAATCAAGCCAACGTACATCCGTAGCAAAAAATAATCATAAAATATAGTTTTTGTGTGATTATCAATTATTTATTTGTATTATTATAACAGAAGTCTCAATTTCCTATAGCGAGTGATTTTATCTTATCCTTTATCCTGCTGATATTCAGTTAGTCAGTCAGTTTATACTAAACTAAACCGTATGGAATCATCAGGTCCCGCCGGTACAGGAAAGACGGAAACCACAAAAGATCTAGCGAAGGCGCTAGGCCTGCTTTGCGTGGTGACGAACTGCGGCGAAGGCATGGACTTCCACGCGGTCGGCCAGATCCTGGCCGGACTCTGCCAGTGCGGCGCATGGGGCTGCTTCGACGAGTTCAACAGGATCGATATATCCGTGCTCTCGGTAATATCGACCCAATTGCAGTGCATTCGAAGTGCACTGCTCATGAAGTTGAAGAGATTTACGGTGAGCACGGCTTCACGGTTTGTATTTATAGTGTCGACAAGCATAATTTTTTCAAACCTGGACAAAAAAATGGCTTAATCCGTTTCGCACTTTATTTATGTGGACCAACATGAAATATGTTTGGTACAATGTGTCATTTGCAGATGGGCTCGCGGGTTAACTAAAATGTAGAAGATATCGATTATAGTAAAGTTTGTTTGAAGTGACGCATCCCAATAGGTTAGGCAATTTTTAGAATTATTGAATGACTTTTTATTTTATAAAAATAAATAAAAAATAAAAATGCGCTCAGCCCCGTAACTCATACATCTACGCATACATGCTCGTCGGTTAGGAGTACTTCTTATATCGCCCTTCTTTAGATGTCACTAATCTGATCGATATAAGTTCTCCTAGGACGTCCCCTACCAACACTGCCACTCACTTTTGCTCCATAAATATGTTTCGTTACTCTCTCTTCATTCATCCTTTCAACATGTCTGAACCACCTAAACATATCTTTTTCAATTCTAGTCACAACCTCCATTTCAAAGGTACCGTATCACCTTTCGCCACACCGTCAAACAGGCGTCAACCTAACGTAAGGACGACGACGTGAACGACGAGCCGTAAGCGCGGGGACCGCTGGTTGACCACGCGCCGCACCGCGCTTCGTGAGCTTGTCCCGAGGAGAGGCGTTTACGTTAAGATTCTGATTAGTGTGCTTTGCAGTAGGGGGTAGCATTCAAAGAATACTGAATCGCTCGAGTTGATACGGTTACGATCCCTTTCCGATTTGATATGTGTGCTGTGACCTGACACACTTTTCCCTTTTTAATCTTATTATTCATCGCCACGCCTAACATATTCCATAAGGGTCGCATTTCAACAGCATTAAATCAACTGACATTTTTGTTTTATAACCTAAAGTAATTTTATCTGTCATTGCCAGTTCGAGGGTCAAGAGATAGCCATGGACAGTAAAGTGGGCATCTTCATCACCATGAACCCGGGCTACGCGGGCCGTACCGAGCTGCCCGAGTCGGTAAAGGCGCTGTTCCGGCCCGTCGTCTGCATCCTGCCCGATTTGGAAATGATTTGCCAGATATCGCTGTTTTCCGATGGCTTTTTAACAGCAAAGGTAAGCCGTTTAGGCCAAAGATTAAAACAAAAGGACGATTTCATAAATGTTTACATTAAATATACTGAGCATCTATAAGGATCACTCGGTAAAAACCTAAAGCTGATTTAACAGTGGTAGAGCCCGCAACAACAACATCTGTTGCACGAATGGGCCGGCTCGACCGGTGAAATACCACGACCTCACAGAAAACAG
>JWHW01035431.1:82746-100109 GCA_000931545.1 Papilio glaucus | reverse complement strand
ACTCATATTTTAATGTACCTCCACAATTAACATTTAATATACAAATATATTTCACCTTACCCACATAAGCATAATATAATAATTATACACTACAATTTTCGATTGCTGCGAGCTTACAAGCGTTGCGTTTTAATATAGTTGAATTGCGCGTGTAGGTTTAATTTAGTGAATTGGATTTCAGTGTGAACGTCTAAAAGGCGGGCTACTGAAGATTGAGGAAGCAAACATTCAACTAGAGGACCTGAACGCCAAGTTAGCCGTGCAAAAAGTCATCGTCGCTGAACAGACACATGAATGTGAGATTCTGCTCAAGGAGATATCAACTGGTGAGTCTTCTGTTGATTTTCTACATGCCATGGTTCTTGATTTACAGAAAAAGGTGGCAAACGTGCGGGGGTCTCAATATTCCCTTATCCTCTCCATTCCCTTCCCCGACAAATACTCTTCCCCTTCCAATGCCATCTTTATTAGAAAGGGATAGAAAAATAGGCGTCAATCAGCAGACGAAACGCAGAATACTTCAACTTGGTCTTGGTATTTCACAGGTAGTTGCTGGCTCTACCACTGTTAAACTACTACTTTATTGACTTAATGATGGCTCTTCCTACTTGCGATATGGTTATGACAATTATTGTATATTTCTTTACCAGTACATGTAGTACTTAGATCACTCTATTTCAACACACTACACCGAACCACGGTCGGTACATACACCGAACCACGCGTGAGTAAAGCCGTTTTAATTAGTGTGTTAAAATATGTCTCACGAAAGTTTAAATAATTTTATCACTCTATTTCGTAATCTAAACTCGGATATTGTATTTAGATCACTTCACCACTCGATTCTTCAAAATTGTTATTAATATTAACAATAAATTTGTCATATTTTATATTATGTATTTATTTATGTGTCTGATCAATAGGTAAATAGACTCTTCACGGATTTCATTATTCAGAATGTGTTGCGTTGTTTAAAGATATGCAGTGTCCTTAAAGCTGTATTTGTAAAACTTGTCTACTAGCAACGGAGGCTGCTGTTGGCAAGCAGCAGGTGGCGGCGGAGAAGAGCGCGGAGATCTCGCAGCAGAGCGAGGTGATCGCCGAGGAGAAGGCGGAGGCGGAGGAGGCGCTGTCGGCGGCGTTGCCCGCGCTAGAGGCCGCGCGCCTTGCGCTCTCCGATCTCGACAAGAACGACATCACCGAGATACGCTCCTTCGCCACGCCCCCGGAGGCTGTGCAGGTGTACATCATCATCAGCCTGTATCAATCCACTCCATATGCGGACCTTAGCTTTCCAAGTCTAGCAGCATTCCACATAGTCTCATCTGCGAGTAGGATCCAATTTGGGCTATGCTAAAATATTAATCGATGTTCATTTTTAGTTATAAGTGTTAACTAATTTTATTCATCAGTCCATTTGGTATCACTAAAATTGTGTGTTATTATAATTTATTGCTTTATTTATATAAATAGATAAAAACACTCTTTACATCCAACCGTCCATCTTTATACTTTACATAAATTTTATATAAAGTGAAAAGTATAGAATTCTCCCTCACTCAGAGTTATAAATTTAAGGAAATTAACTACAATCTGATCTTATTAAAGGTTTATGTTTATAAATGAAATATTAAGTATACACGTTTGTGGTTCAGGTTGTGTGCGAATGCGTAGTGATCATCCGCGGCATAAAGGACGTGAGCTGGAAGGGCGCCAAGGGCATGATGGCCGACCCCAACTTCCTGCGCAACCTGCAGGAGATGAACTGCGACCTCATCACGCAGGCGCAGGTTAAGGCCGTCAAGGCGCATATGAAGAAGAGCAAGAAGCTCGACACTATGCAGCAGATCAGTAAGGCCGGGTGAGCAACTACCGTACTGCGATGAGTTATCGTCATCATCAGCCGATGTATCTATATCCCCTAAGTATCACACAAAGATCGCAACTTTGTCATTTTTATGCAGCGGAGCCTTGATAAGATCGTTTGTCCGTGTCACGGAGGACCTATCTAAGCTGCATCATTTTGTACGTGTCCGCTACTTTAAAAACCTTTAGAACCTTATTGTTAATCATATATAAAATTGAACAGGTATGGTCTTCTGAAGTTCGTTACCGCCGTATTGGGCTACTGCGCAGTCTACAAAGAAGTAAAGCCCAAAAAGGATAAAGTGGAAGCCCTCGAAAAGGAGTATACAGAAGCAGTGAATTACTTAGCATCATTGAACAGAGAGATTGAGCGCCTTCAGAAGACCTTGGACGGTCTGAACCAGAGATATGAGACAGCTATGTTAAGAAGACAGGAGTTGCAAGAGGAGACCGATATAATGATGAGGCGATTGGTGGCAGCCGATAAACTGATGTCTGGCCTTTCGAGTGAACAAAAGCGATGGACAGAGGACTTGAAGGCACTACATGTGGAACAATCGAGATTAATTGGCAACTGTTTGCTAGCAGCATCGTTCCTAAGCTACGCTGGGCCGTTCTCCTTCTCCTTCCGACAAACAATGATCTATGAGGACTGGCTCGGAGATGTTAAGGAGCGAGGTATCCCTCTGACTGAGCCGTTCACCATCGAGAAAAATTTAACCAACGAAGTGGAGATCAGTGGGTACGTAGCACGAACACTTGTTTTCTTTTTAGTTTGTCTTTTGTCTTTCTGTCGGCGGCTCAAGACGTTGTGATTTTTTTTGTAAAAATATTACTAGATTATTGAAATAATTTACTAATATTTGTTTTAACCATTCCAACTAAGCTTAAAAGCTTGTGCTAGGATATGGTTCACGACAATAGTCGAATGGCGGATTCGAACCCACGACCCCAAGATCGTCAGTCCTTACCCTTAACCATTGCGCTATGGGCGCTTCCATGAGATTAATTATGACATTTAATTTATTCTTGTTTATTTTAGTTGGAATTCTGAGGGCTTGCCTCCAGATGAACTGTCGGTGCAGAACGGCATCCTGACCACGCGGGCGTCGCGGTTCCCGCTCTGCATCGACCCGCAGACACAGGCATTGACGTGGATAAAAAGGAAAGAAGCTAAAAACAACCTAAAGGTACATTTCCAAACAAATCCCACCCAAGATGGATGCCATCGCAAACTATTACTTGCGGCCAAACGGCGCTAGACGAACATTGAAAACTGGTTCAAGTTATTGTTGTTATATTTTAGGTTCTCTCCTTCAACGATCCCCAATTCGTCAGACACCTAGAGATGGCAATCAAATACGGAATACCTGTTCTGTTTCAAGATGTCAACGAATACATAGACCCCGTGGTCGATAATGTGCTCGAAAAAAACATTAAAGGTAAGAACGAAATATTACGTAGAGTATTAATTGTCAAAGGGTAAACATAATTCACTTTTTGGCATTCAGTAAGTGTTAGTGTTTTGATGTATTATTTTATCAAATCCTTTATATTATTTCATATATATGTTCAATAATCTTACTCAGTGGAAGGCGGGCGCACGTTCGTGTTGCTGGGCAGCACGGAGGTGGACTACGATCCGAACTTCCGGCTGTACCTCACCACGAAGCTCGCCAATCCGCAGTTCAACCCCGCCGCCTACGCTAAGGCGGTCGTCATCAACTACACCGTCACTGTACAGGTATATATAAAAGACAAGATCTCACGGCCGTTTCAAATATCCTTGATAAAAAAACTACTTGTTACTTATCAAGCAAAAAGCGATTGGTCGCTCGACAAGGGATGAATAGCAACCTACTTTTGTGTGACGACTAGAACTACAGACAAACAGACCAAGAGGCGCTAGCCTAGCTAAGTTAACAGTGACTATGCGCTATGCCTCTGAATATGGGTAAATTGTGAAAACGTTATCTAGTCTATTTCGTTCATTTTTGACCTGATTTTCAGGGTTTAGAAGACCAACTTTTAAGCGTGGTGGTACGAGCAGAGCGATCGGATTTAGAAGAACAGCGCGAAAGTTTAATTATGGAAACGAGCGCCAACAAGAGTCTTCTGTCGGGTTTGGAAGACTCTCTGCTAAGGGAGCTGGCCACGTCGACTGGCAACATGCTGGATAATGTGGAACTCGTCGATACCCTGGAGAATACCAAGGCTAAAGCTGCTGAGGTAACTTTATGACCCTTAAGCAGTTCACTTGATGTCTCTAGCTGAAGATGTGCCAGGACTAAAACCTTAACACCTAATAGACGACCTAGATAGTTAGTTTTTAGAAACTTCTAACCATTTATTGTTTTAGGTGATGGAGAAATTAGAACTAGCAGAAGTAACCACAAAAGACATAGAGAAATTGCGAGACGGCTACCGACCTGTCGCGAAACGCGGCTCCATTCTCTTCTTCGTTTTATCAGACATGGCAGTCGTTAACTCTATGTACCAATATTCGCTTTCCTCCTATCTTGACGTAAGTTCATTGTAACAAGAGTTTTTTTCTTTATATTAATGAACTTATGGGGACAAATTCCATAACAATTCCACTGATTGTGACAAGTTCATTCCTAGGCACTTATTAGGATGAAGGCTGGCCTGCAACTGGCTTTCGAATTAGGTACCATATATTTTATGGTACACTGCGCCCCGGGTAGTACATACGCTGATGCTTAAAAAAGTAAATCCCTCTTATTCTTTAAATATCTGTATTTGTGTATATAGATGTTATTCATAAATATGAAAAAAACACAGGTGTTTTCATTCTCGCTAAGAAAAGCCATGCCCAACGTGATCCTGGCTAAACGTTTGAAGAACATCATCGACATGCTCACCAAAAACGTGTACGACTACGGCTGCACTGGTACGATTTTTAGAATTATATATATTTTGTCTGTTTTTTTCTCGTTGTTGAAATTCTTCAATATCCTTGTAATATATCGAATTTTGATGATCTTGCGGAAAAATGTCACTGGCAATTTATATCATTCTTTATTATACGCACAATAGAACAAATTAAAATTTTCACATTCACATATGGTTAAGGTCTTTGACAATTCATTAGTCCAGTGTCTTTAGCAACCATTCTAAAAAAATCCAGGTATTTTCGAGCGCCATAAGCTGCTGTATTCTTTCCAAATGAACATCAAACTGGAGCAGAACGATGGGAACGTGAGTCAGACCCAGCTCGACTTCTTCATCAAAGGCAACGTCGCCCTGGAGAAGTCCGCTATAGCTTGCCCGGCTACCTGGATACCTTCACAGGTGCCCATGTTTCTGTCCTCTCACATTATTCTAGAACTATAATAGTTTAATTTTTTGACATAAATCCACACTATGGTTATATTATAATTAATTTTTTTTGTAATGTTGCTCCTATTAAACTGTTCTTTATCATATTTTCACGGACGTTAAATTGTTGTAGGGGTGGCAAGACATAATGAAACTAAGCACCGACTTCTCGGAAGTGTTTCAAATGCTGCCAGAACAAATTCGCGCTAAACTTGAAGACTGGCGAGAGGTACGTGATTTTAGAATGTTGCTTTGGTATTAACGTTTGTAGGATTATTTTGAGTTTTTAATTCGATCACAATTCGTTTCTTGCAAAGTTTTGTTGTTTTTTTTTGTACAGTAGAAGGTGGCAAACGATCCATAGCGGCTGCAACAAGATAATGAGTTGCAGATGCATTGCCTACCTTTATTGGACAGAGGAGGGTATAAACAGAAAATGTTTGTGTCCCTTACCTATTCATACCCTCCACCGTTAAGTCCACTTCCCCTTCACATCCTTTTCTTATTAGCAAAGGATGGGAAGGTGAAGGGGGCCAGAATCAGCCCTCCGGCACCTCACTCATCAGGCGAAACGCAGAATACTCTACTTCACGCTTGTCTTCTGTGAGATCGTGGTATTTCACCGGTCGAGCCGGCCAATTCGTGCAACAGATATTGTTGTTGCAGGCTCTACCACTGTCACAATGTTGTAAGAGAAATAAGACATAATTATTTTTTGGAGTATTTTATTGCAGTTATGAGTCGCTATAATAAAGGAAAAGGATTTAGTTTTTCAGAAAGCTTTAGTTCTTTTTCATGAAAAGACTAAACATGAATGTATGCCTACGATTATCACAGCAATAATTAAATTTGTTGCGACTACCGGCAGTGGTTTGACAGCGACACGCCGGAGTCGAACGAGATCCCGAACGGGTACCGCGAGCGGCTGAAGCCGTTCGAGTTGCTAATGCTGCTTCGCTGCTTCCGCGTGGACCGCATCTACCTCGCTCTCACCGACTATATCACCGCCACGCTCGGCGAGGAGTACATCACGCCGCCAGTCATCAGGTGCGTTATCCACAAGCTTACTGCTTCCGCGTGGCCCAAGTCTGCCTCGCGCTCACCGAATCCATCACCAACACTCTCGGCGATAAGTACATCACGCCGCCAGTCATCATGTGCGGCTAGTGCAAGCCAAAATCAAACAGATTTACAAACACCAGTAGCACCAGCTATTGATGAATAGGCCAGCTCGCCTCGATCCCTGCAGAAAAATGGCATGAAATAGAAGTATTTTTTATACTTTTGCATAAGTAAAAGACAAACTTTTGAATGAGATGGGTCAACGATGCTGCAGAATTGAAGTATAATGACTTCCTATCTGATCTGTAGATTGTTACGTATTCTGCATAATGACTATTATTTGTGTCACTAACCTATGTTACTTAGCGACTTGTCTTACTGTCTTGACTTATGTCACTAACATATAAGAGCAAATACATATGCAGCCAAACTTAAAAGAATTGAATAATTGATTCTTCCAGCCTCGACATGATATTTGAGCAGACGACGCCGTTCACGCCGGTGGTGTTCATCCTGAGCCCCGGCTCGGATCCCACGGCCGACCTCATGAAGTTGGCCGACCGCTGCGGCTTCGGCGGCGGCAAGTTCAAGTACCTCTCGCTCGGACAGGGACAGGAAGGCGTAAGTTGCAAGCCACAATGTTCGAATACAAAGATTCTTATTATGATGATGTTTTTATATTCGTAGTGCCCGCTTCTGATCTTCGAAATTATTTTTATATAGAAAACTTTTTGTTAAAAAAGAAAAAGTATCTCAAGACATTCAGAACAAAAAAATCACAGTGTTTTACAGTAATCTCCACCTTTCACCATACATGTAGTGCAGCTCTTGATTGCGACTGCTCATTCGTTGCGATCATGTAAATAATATATTAATTATTTAAAACTATCGAAATTGATAAAATTACTATTTTAATGATCGTACAGGCAGCACTGGCCCTTCTGGAAGGTGCGATATCGCACGGGCAGTGGCTTATCCTGCAGAACTGCCACTTGCTGGTGTCGTTCCTGCGCGAACTTGAGAAACAGCTGGAGATGCTGACGAAACCACACCCAGAGTACAGGCTCTGGCTCACCACAGATCCTACGCCCACCTTCCCTATAGGTATACTGCAGAGATCACTTAAAGGTGAGTTGATTAATTAGGATTTGAGCCGTGACAAAACCAAACTTGACTACTAATTTAATATCAAACGAATATTTTTAAAATCAATAATTGACGAGACGAAAGTTTTCATCGTGTTAAGTGATCCAAGGTATTGGAAGTATGAACAACATTGCACTCCATAGTAATATTCGGGCTTTTTACTTGGATATAAGTTTAAGATAAGATTCTCGAAGTCCAGCCATTTCACTAATAAAGGAACCCTTACGAGTGGACATAGCTCACGATGTTATTATACACGTATTCAGCGGGAAATAGCTGAAGGTTTCATGTTTTTTGTGTAATTTTAGTGGTCACAGAGCCCCCTAACGGCTTGAAGCTAAACCTCCGCAACACTTACTTCAAGATGCGTCCGCACGCATTAGAAGAATGTCCACATCCCCAGTTTAAGAAGCTCGTATACGTCTTGGCGTTCTTCCATGCTGTCGTACAAGTAATTATTGCTTCAATTCAATTTTATTATTAAACTTGACCGACTCCTACCTTATGACTTGAATGACACCCAATCATACTTGATTGACACCCAATCAAGTATGATTGGGTGTCATTCAAGTCATAGTCATAGTAATGAGGGAGAAAACAATTCGAGTGACACGACACTTGTCAACAGCAGTCAAGCCGCTTAGGCTAGGCTAGGCAAGAGATCACAGTGAGGTCATTCAACGGACATGAATACATACTCGCGAAAAGCATTAACCTCCCGTCATTCGGGCAAAAACACCCGTTTCCTTTCATTCTTCATTTATTCCTAACTTCTCAAGAAGTCTTTAGTTACAAATTCCGACATTATTGTGATTGTTGTCAGGAGCGTCGCAAATACGACAAGATTGGATGGAACATATCGTATGACTTCAGCGAGTCGGACTTCGTGGTGTGCATGCAGATCCTGCAGTGTTACCTTGATCGCAGCGCCGGTGCCGTACCCTGGGCCACGCTCAAGTACCTCTTTGGAGAGGTACCCTCCCAATACCCTACCTACCTAATTCACCATAGTAACAATATGTTAATACAGATAAGTACCTTAAATCACTTGCAAATTAGTGCAATAGCCAATCCTCCAGACTTGGAACAAGTTGACTGCTTAGTATTTACGTCCTATTATGACGTGCATATACCTTCAAGAGAAGAATAAACTAATGCTTATAACATCTTTCGACCAAACAACTAGTTAAAATCAAGGTCAAGCAGTAGTTTATTCATATTAATTAAAACAACTAATAGGCTTAGGGTATAACATTGAACCAAGTTTAGTATATAACAAGCCAAAAGTAACGACGACAGTGGCTTTTGCTTATGTCTTAATTTTACTTATTTGCAGGTGATGTACGGCGGCCGAGTGATAGACGACTTCGACCGGCGTGTGGTCGGCACCTACATGGACGAGTACCTGGGCGAATTCCTGTTTGACAAGTTCCAGCCGTTCCACTTCTATCGCGATGACGTTTTCGACTACTTCATACCGCCCGACGGCGAGCGCGAGGAGTATATCGGTAAGTCCATGTGTTAGACAAGGACAAGGAACCAGGGAATAAACTAAATAAATATACGCTCACGCCTGTAACCCTCTACGGGTCTGTAAGGTTAAGGGCGTAGCGTGGGTAGGCAGAGATAATGGATTTCCATTTGTCGCGATCCTGGCACAACTCTCTCGCTTCTTCTACATCCATACATCTACGCATATAAGCTAAATAAATACAATATGAATAAAGTAAAAGTACTTATACTGGGATTTATTATATCTTGGAGATTGTATCATATCTAATGTATGTGTTTGTTTATCGTACTGAGCAGGGTCCACGCGATACAGACTGCGCCTAGTGCGAGGATCCTTAATATTTTAACAGTGGTAGAGCCCGCAACAACAACACCTATTGCACGAATGGGCCGGCTTGACCGGTGAAATACCACGACGTAGAAGTAGAATAACTCTGCGTTTCGTCTGATGAGTGAAGTGCCGGAGGCCTAATTTAAGTCCTCTTCCCCTTTCTACCCTTTTCTCAATGGATAGGATGGGATTAGGAAGAGGATTGGACGGGGAGGGGGTTAACGCAGAAAAGGAAATATCCTTATTCCTGTCTATGCCCTCCTCTGTCCATTAAAGGTAGGCAGCGCATCTGCAACACATTTGCTTGTTGCGGATGTCTATGGGGGGTAGCGTTCACTTAATGCCAGGTGATCCGCTCGCTCGTTTGTCACCAGATTCCATAAAAAAAATCGGTTTAAACTAACCTGCTGTGTCCATGGAAATGTTTTATAGGATATTTATTTATACCATATGAAAAAAAATGAATAGGCAAATTTATATTGGAAATGTTAGTGACAGAATTGATAGAAGTTGCTCCGTCCTCTTCCAAACACCAGATTGGTGACATATTAAAGAAAAGTATACATCGATCCTCAGAAGTCGACCATAGCTGAACACTGCCTTGACTCCTCCACCAATCACTGGATCGAACTTCATAGTCCCCAGGTACTTTCGACCGAACGCCATTACATACCATGATTGGTAAGAGAAGCGATTGAAATTACTAAGTGCAAAAATGTAGTGAGAAATCGAACACTAGTAGTGTGGTCGCAGAATTAGAAAAAATGGTAGATCGATACGGCTACCGATGACACTTTTTCGCACTACCGCATAACTCCAGTCAGTCTGTGATAATGGCGCATGCAACTGTGCCGAAATATCGGGAGCTCAAAAAGGCTAATCGTGGTAAGAATCCCGTTTCTTACAAACCTCGTATAAGTAAAAACCACGAAAGTTTAAAGTTATATACCTATCCTATTATCCGCTACCACATTTTGTTGCGGCCACTGACTTTGGAACATTTTTGACCGGTGGTTTTGTATGCTTATCACATATCTATAGTATGAAATATCATTGCGGAATTGTATGAAAACAACCCGTAACTAGCGAGCAGGTACGTGTAGACGCACCAACTTATAAGAAGCGAGAGAGGTGTACCAGATTGTGTACAATGAAAATTCGTAATCTCTGCCTACCTTCCTGGGTTACAAGCGTGAATGCTTATTTTCTTTAGACTTCGTGGACACGCTGCCGCTGGCAAACACGCCGGAGGTGTTCGGGCTACATCCCAACGCGGAGATCGGCTACTTTAGCCAGGCCGTGCGTGACATGTGGTCACACCTCATCGACCTGCAGCCGCAAACCAGTTAGTGCCCTTCTCATTATTCTTTATGCGCACAATATAACAGGCTAATTTAATAGCTATAACCGCTAAGCAACAAATCAGCGAAAACATCCAGTCCAATGACCAAGACAATTAAACGAACCAGCACTTTTATGTCACGACATATGTAACAGATCCATTTCACGGTTAAGACACCGCACACAAAATAATCCTAGCAAGCATAAATCAGTTATTAGAACAGTGGTGTTATTTGGTAGACCCCGTAACATCATCTGCACGAATGGGCCGGCTCGACCGGTGAAATACCACGACCTGACAGAAGATAGGCGTAAGATAAAAATATACTGCGTTTTATCTGAGTGAGGTGCAGGTGCCCAAATCTGGACTTGATTTTCCCCTTTCCCTATTTGGAAACGATGGGAAGCGGTAGAGGATTTGACGAGGTGTGGATAGGAAATATACTTTTCCTTGTCTATTCCCTCCGCTGTCCCATAAAGTCAGGCAACGCATTTGCAACTCATTAGACTTAATATCAGGCGACGTGTTTGCTTGGACACACGAGTCTTACATCTACTAATACGTTTTTCAGAACGGAATGTTTACATTCAGACTCTTAAAAATGCCAAACCATATGCCAGTTATAAAATCTAATTAATCTATTAATTCTATCAACATTGTTTAATGTATTTAATGTTTGTGTGTGTTTGTGCTGCCAGTAACAAAACAAGACTGTAAGTATTGTAAGTTATTTATAGAGATTACTCGCAGTATTGATTCTTAATTGTACGAATAAAAACTTTAATCGTAACCTTTTCTTATGCTGCAAGTGAGAACTGAAGGTAACTGGTTTTTTTTTAAGTACAATTATTATAAAATATAGTGATGCTAGCATGATAAACGTTCTGTCCTCGCTCAAGATGAATATTTTTGAATAATTTGAATCAATACATTGAATTTGATAAACTCAATCCAGCGCGCACTGTAAGTCCTCCTATGTCATGTCTAGTTCTAATACGGAGTATCGCCTTAACAAATAGACAGTTTTTATGTTAAGTTTTAAAATTGCAGTTAATCAAGTTCTCTATTTCGGTGGTACAGATGTTGAATTTTACGAGAGCCTTTACATCGCGTGTGTGTCCGACGGAGCGTTCAATCGGTCGCGCTTCC
Organism: Papilio glaucus; assembly: GCA_000931545.1. Classification (NCBI taxonomy): domain Eukaryota; kingdom Metazoa; phylum Arthropoda; class Insecta; order Lepidoptera; family Papilionidae; genus Papilio; species Papilio glaucus. The sequence goes on along the minus strand of JWHW01035431.1, from coordinate 88,362 downwards.
AAGCGCACGCACGCATTCACTCGTGTACGAATACAACTTGAACAACACCTGCAAAGCCTGCGCGTATTCGTGACTTGCAATGTTGTCATGTTAACGACCACTACTCAATCTGTTAATGAATTTGATCACTTATTATATGATTTTGTTTGTCTGTATGCGCGCAGGTGAGAGTGGGGGCGCTATGAGCCGCGAAGATTTTATCGACTCTATCGCGGTGGACGTGCTGGCCAAGCTGCCGGGGCAGTACGAGGTGTGGCGCGTGCGCAAGCAGTTTGAGATGAACATCACGCCTGCAGTCGTCGTGCTGCTGCAGGAACTGGAGAGGTTGCCTCTTACAACTTACTGCTCTACTAATCCTCTCTATAATCTCTCTGCTCTAAAATCTTTGACATACGTGGAAACTGAGAAATATTGACACCAAGGGAACTGTTAACGGCACAGTGTTAACTTTACAATTTTAACCGTTAATTGCATATTGTTAACTTGACGACACAATTTTAGGCAAATGTTTCACCCTTAATAAATAGCACAGTGTTAACTTTGGCACAAAGTTAACCGTTAAACACGTACAGTGTTAACTTGTCGTTCGCAGGTTCAACCGTCTGATCGGCAAGATGCACAGCACCCTGTCGCTGCTGCGCAAGGCCCTAGCGGGAGAGATCGGCATGGACGCGGTGCTGGACAACGTGGCCTCCAGCCTGTTCAACGGGCAGCTGCCGCACGTGTGGCGCGCACTCGCGCCCGCCACCTGCAAGGGCCTCGGCGGCTGGATGGACCACTTCATGGAACGCACCACGCAGTATACCAACTGGGTGAGTATTGCTCGTAAACGTATTTACTTATTAAGATTGAGCAAGCCGTTTGTCGTTGTCGGTACGTGTGAGTTTATTATACTTTATAAGTCTTTCCTGTTTTTGCAATAGCACCTTATGTTTCTATGTGTAGCAATGAGAGAGAGTAATTGACGTATGTTGACAGGCGACGATGGAGGAGCCGCTAGTGATGTGGCTGTCGGGGCTGCACGTGCCCGAGTCGTATCTAATCGCGCACGTACAAACGGCGTGCCGCGCGCGCGTTTGGCCGCTCGACCGCTCCACGCAGTACACGCGCGTCACCTCCTACACCGCCATTGCCGACATCGAACAACGACCCGACTCCGTCAGTACACAAACGTTATGATTTTAGTCACTAGAAAGAGAAGCAAAGCGTACAACTACTTACTATTAATGTCCACCCTTAGATAGAAGTCAAGATCGTGTTTTATATGCACATTCGCTCTATCCTAAATAGGTTTAGAGTGTATCATTAGAGTTTTGAACTCAAAGTAGAATCATACTTATCTACTTTTAAATTGTCGCTTCCATAAAAGTTATTGATAAGAGACTTTTTCCAAATAAACACTAATTTCCTTTCAAATTGTGGAATCTATTCGGCTTGTATATTTAAACGCTTGGCGGTAGATTTACTTTTTTGACATTATATTATGATAATAGCTCTCCTTTATAATACAAACATATTTGCAGGGTTGCTACATTCGCGGACTATATTTGGAAGGTGCCCGTTGGGATCTGGAAGACGGCTGCCTGAGGCGCTCCCATCCCAAGGTGTTAGTGACAGAGCTCCCTATCATGCACATCATACCCATAGAGTCGCACAAGGTTAAACTACAGGTGAGCAATTAGCTTTATTTAGCTGATCACTACTACAGGTCTCCATTTGGAGGTCTACGGACTTCCAGCTTATTCTGTTAGATATAAGGCCGGGGCCGAGACGAATCATTGGCAATCAGGTACAAATTATTGTATAATTCCAAAACTGAAACCTAGCTAGGAAAACTCATTAGTAAAAACTAAATTTTATTATTTTTAACTAATTTAGATGCGAACATCAAACATTAGATCGGTACTCGCCTACCTATTAGGGACTAAGACGCAAAATTATTGTAATAAAATATTAAGAACTACACGTGTTGCATAACCTCAAAGTATTATTTACAATACAAAATAAATATACGTTTACGAACGTAGCCTAGAGCGGTAGGCAAAAATAATGGATTTCCATTTGGCGCAATCCTGGCACACCTCTCTCCCTTCTTTTTCATCCATACATCTACGCATACATACATTATCTACAATAATTTTAAATTAAACAAGGTAATTTCCTTAGATGATTCAAGGCGGTCAAATGTACTCATCTTTGCTCAATACTAAGCGTTCACACTCATTAAATTCTTAACAAATCATATACAAATTTGCGTAACCTTATACTTAGGTTTCCAAACGTGTATTCAAAAGATAAGATCACACATCACATGAGAAGAAATGGCTGAGCTTATCGGACAAACGCAATGCCTATTTACTATCGCCATAATTCAACATATTATTTTTTTAAATTTCACGTTGTATATTGACTATCACTACAAACTAAATGTCCACAATAACATAACGAGTCGCTGTTGATGTTAATTATGTCGGAGAAAGGATTAGGTATATAAGTAGAGGAAAGGAAGAGAGGAATAAGCTTCCGGCACCTCGCTCATCAGGAGAAATCTGATGAAAAATCCTTTTTGTCGATAATTGTCTTCACACCCATTAAGAATTTGCATTTTCTTAATCATAACCAAAATCGTCAAACACTACTTTAAAATTTTGTGGACGATCAAACAATTATCATGAACCAAAAAAAATGATTAACCGCAAAGATATACACGTCAGATTTTTTTTATCTGACCTAGTAATCATCATAATTCTTTTTAGAACACATTACGCACACCCGTGTACACGACATCGCAGCGCCGCAACGCCATGGGCGTGGGCTTGGTGTTTGAATCTGACCTGTGGACCACGGAGCACATCAGCCATTGGGTGCTGCAGGGCGTCTGTCTCATCATGAACACCGACTGAACATCATTATTTTTACCATCAAATAATTCAAAACATAGACTTATACATGTGGAAATATAAGTAAAATTCTTATAATTACCTTGTTATTTGTAAGCTTTTACTCATGGTTTATCCCACATATAAAAACATGTTGCACAAGTATACTCATCAATACTACAAATATTTGTTGATAAATTATGAACTTTTTCTTGTTGTTTTAAAACTAGACTATGTTGTTGTATATTTTAGAATAAATGATTATAATAAAGACTGATATATTTACATTACTTGTTTTATTTAACCACATAATAGTAGATACATAGATGTTTATTTTAGTTATTCAGTTGTCCTTGGCCTTTACTTGCGGCAAACATAGATTATAGAAAGATGAACTCAAAAAGTCATTCAATGGCTGCCATTTCACCCAGCCTTTGTTCATCAGATATTCTTTTGACACTTCGTTGCCAAAATAATGTGGATCCTGAAAGTAAATAATCACTTTAATAATTAGGTGTATGGCACTTTCATCCATTACATAATTATTTAAATTAATTAACAATAATAATAACACTTGCAAATGTGTCCACAATATGGCATTGGACTGATAAAACTGTCAAATATGTGATTTTATTTTGCATCATTTTGATAGTTAAACCACAAGAATGGTATATCACTGTTTGTTGCAGAAAATATTTACCATGAAACTAGCAAGGCGACAATTTGTATGTGTCAAGGAAGCAAATGAACAAATGCATCACCATGATGTAAAATAACCATAACATTTAGATGTGTAAGAAGAAAAGAGATAAATAGATAATGAAAAACAAAAGAGGAATGGATAGAATTTGTGGGACTTAAATTATCTGACAAAATATGGGATACTTCATTCTTATATTCTGGGAAGTTCTTTTTTTAAAGGAGAAAGGGCAAATGAGCAATGGGCTACCTAAATTTAAGTGATCACAGCTGCTCATGAACATTGCAACACCAGAAGAACTGCAGATATACTGTTGGTTTTTATAAATACACTCTCTTTTTGAAGGACCCAGGTCATATTGGTTTTGAAATACCACAGGGATAGATCATCTACAGGGCAATTATCCAACACAGAAAGTTCTGCAAAAACAGCATGGTAGTGGAATGCCAACCATCAAGGTTCTTGTGGTTGAACAGTCCAATTATGACCAAGATGGTACAAGCTGTAACACTGTTCTGTTGGCAGTTTAGGACATATAGTTAGGTCGAAATAGATGACCTTTTCATTTGATTTTCATTTATTTGTTGATGTTCTAACAAATCTTTTAACAACTTGAGCTGGGATTCATGGCATATAGCTATTAGAATTCACATAATATAAAAGTATAGATAGAAAATAATGATGAAAATATTACCACTATTAACAGACTGCTATTTCTTCCAGACACTGTTATTCCCATTAAACCTTTTGATGAACAGTCCACATCTCCTCCCATCATAATAGGACTCCCAAATTTCGTAAAATGAAGCTTCAAAGTTTCTGTTATCTTCTCCAATTCATCACCTTTATTAACATGTATAATTTTGCATGGAACATCATACAGCTTGTCAATAACAAGGCATGCCTGAAATGGTAGAGAATATTATTTTAAGCAGGATATATTTGCAACTATTTAACAAGATTTCACATTTCTGCAAATACACAAATAAGCGCAGAAAATGTGTAATTTAAAAAAAATGATTTGTCTTATCTTTAATTTATATATGATTAAAATGAAATGTCTAAATTTACCTCAAAACTACCAATCCATTGTCTAGATCCCAAAAAGCTTTTAGGTTTATCTTCTAATTCAACTAGGATTTCTTGAATTTCTCTTATGGACGGTACTCTGTATAAATCGTAAAAGTTATGATTTAACCAGGAACATAATGTTTGCAATGTTCTGTACCCACATCCCCAGCCCTAAAAAGTAAAATTTCCATTATTTTTCTAACCTTGCAGTTTCTTAGACAAAGTAGATTTGAATAGCGAAATTTTATTTACCCTATCATCGAAATCATCACATCCATAATGGCAATAATGGTAATTTCCTCGAACTAAATAACAGTTTTTATGTGATTCCAAAAACAAAATATCATGGACATTTGTCAATAAGTTTGTTGATGTTGTCATTTTTGGGTTGACTTGACTTGACATTTGATTATAAAAGACAAAGGTAAGATAATTGGTTAGGTTTTAGAATTTTGGTGATTCTTAATAATTAATATTTCAATTCTTTGGAACATTTCATTTAAATTAGTACCATCCACACCACCTGGATGGCTGGCATTCCTCGACAGTGCAGTTTCTCGACATTTCCTGCCATGCACAGCCGTGTTGTGGACGGTGTGTCCTCGCTGCAGTATTTCCAAACCAGTAAGACTTAGGCGACCAGTAGACTTCAAGAAGCGAGCCTATCTTTTCCTCAAAGGCCGGCAACGCATCTGCAGTTCCTCTAGTGTTGCGGGTGTGCATGGGCGTCCTTAATCACCTGGCTGTTAGCGTCGCACGTTTGCACCCTTCTCTTATAAAAAAACTTTTAAACAAAAACAAAACCGACTTCAAAAAAACTATATTCAAAAACAACAAATGCACTTAAAAGTATAAAATAATTTTACGCAATTAAACATAAGAATCAATTCTTAATCATATTTATTAATGGAGTCGGTGACAGCGTCAGCTAAGGAAATATACGAGGATGCCTTAAGAAAACATTTT
>JWHW01035431.1:61875-75599 GCA_000931545.1 Papilio glaucus | reverse complement strand
CCTCTTGGCTTTACCGTGGGCCCCCACTGAGCCCCACCGCCACGACAAGGCAGGAACCCTGTCGTTTTCTCGTAGTTTAGTCTCGTATCAGATAAAATAGGGAATGGGTATTCCGTCTTTGTCGTTGCTGTCATGGAGAGCGACTAATATTTAGGTATTCCCGCATATTATGAGATGTTTATAAAATGAGCAATTTTATAAACGGAACCATTATTTCATACAGAACGTGAGGCGTTAATCATCTTAGCATCTCTAATAGCGTTTATCACTAAAGGTTTAATAGTACTAATATGTTGTCGGATTTTGAGATGATTTTTTTATTACGTATTTTTACACATTCAGCGTGGGCAGCTCATCATATCCCTGCCCCGTTACCACTTTAAGGCGATGGTCCTTCCTATCCTTTCCTCGTAAGGAAATCCTCGTCTTTCAAATTCATCATTCCATCCACCAATCCATGGTTTCAACAGTCACTCCTTACTTGATTTGTCAACTATCACACAATATATCTACTACTACCGACGTAGCGTAGACAGACAGATGTACAATAATTATAAAAATTTGCGAAACGACCTTGCATCTCAGACAGCTTTTTTGCTCGTCCTAACTCATTTAAGACGGAGATTACATCATTTAGACGGGATTAAGAACAGAGGTCACGACGGCACACCTAACATTCGCGTCCGAAGAACCATGTTCGGTCCTTATGCTTGCGTCTTCAGACAATAACAGGATATGCGGTGATGTGGTGGTGAACTATTTATACTGCCTCAAAGCTGTTTAACATAAGCGGCATCAACCTACCATTATTTTCTGAAGACCTTCTTTACACCGCTTCGCCCCACGTGATAAGCACTTTCTACGCCAATTTTCGCGGCGAGTCAGTCAAGACCAACGCTATCAGTTCTCCTTGCAAAGGCCAAAGGATCAAATTTATTTAAATCACACAGAATTTTTGCAAACTATTAAACATGCCGTTCATCTATACCTTCCCCAAGGCGGTTAACAGCCTTGAAATTTAATTATTCTCAAAGATTTACCATGGAGTTACCAAACAAACATAAGTTATATATAAGTCCATAGCAAGACCAAACACTGCGAAACTAGCGTTCTTAATAGAGCCCTAAAACGGCCCAACAAATTAATAATAATTAACAAGTTGAATGCTAAGAAATAAAATAAAATCATCTGTTTATGTTAAAAGTGTGATAATAAAATAGATAACTACGCTGTCTGTGTAGAATCCGGTAAAGCGTTTCATTTATTATTATAGTTAAAAAACATACCTACTCCTGTATTATTATTTTTTTTTGTAATTTTCTCAGAAGTTGATGCCACTATCGTATGAGTTGTTATTGATACCACCGTGATAAACATACGACTTCACGCGTATACACCTAACACAAGATACATACATTGTTATGATTTGTATATGCCACCGACCGATTGTAAGAGCAGGCACTTTGTAATCGGGCTAGGCAAATTCTAAACGTACGATTATGTATGCAGAAAGGTGTGCCACGACCGTGCCAAATGAAATCCGTGATCTTTGCCTAACCCTCACCCAGTAGGCGTTAACGCATATTTATTTATTTATTTGTAATTATAATTAATACGATGACTGAGATTTAACGTGTCTAGGTCTTAAACAAATAAATTAAACAGTTTTCACGAATTTTGACTCTACTAGGGCACAGAGATATAAATCGGTGAAAGTATTGAGGTATTTCTTGAGGTAATAAAACGAAATTAGTGTAAAATATTAAGGGCATCAGCTTTCAGAGTTTTATCCACCTTAGATTTTCTCCATACAATTATGGTTGTTCTACAGGACGACCCAATTTAGTTTCTTTTTGTCTGCACACCAGAACATCCTGTACTATCTGTGATTGCTGAGTTCACCTGCCGGTCTCATTTTCAGAATTTTCTTTTATCAATTATAGACTCTCCTTATTCTACCCAGTATAGTTGTAGCTTAAATCAATTTAATGGAATAATAGATAAAAATTAAAACTTCAATTGTTTTGGAAATGTATTGTTATGTAATAATAGTTCTGGAAATCCTATGTTAAACACGTCTATGTACAGATGTAATCAAGGATATGGATTTACTAAATTTGTGTGATTTATCATACATGTTTGCAATTACGAATGTTTTGTTTGCAGTTAGTAAACAAATATTTCCTAAGAATACGAAATATACATGGAAGAACTTCAATTTACAAAAGAATTTGAACAGGAAAATTATTATATTTGATTGCGATATTTACTTATTACTTGCCTAATATTGACCCTGAACGAGACGAGGGGGGGGGGATGTGAGGCGGCTCACCGCAGCCTTATAAAAGACTCCGAGCAAAATAAGTCGCACGACACTTCTTACCGGATTTCATCCCAGTACCGCATTTATTTCAATTCTTCAAAATGAGAACCGCCATGGTACGTACATTAACAATAATAAAATTATTAATGATGTTATTCAAATATATATTTGTAATAATATTTTAAAAATATATTTATATGTATACTTTATATTTAAGACAGGTAATCATAAATATGTATTTACAAAAATAAAGAATTATTTTTTATACATTATTTAATATTTACGCATGCTTGAGGACAATATATAAATTTAATTATTATTAAATGTTTATATTTGAACAAAAATTGATGGGTTGTGTTAAAGATGTGTGTAACAAGGGCGTGAATTCAGATAAAAGGGCTAATGGAGGATATGGAAGAGGAGAACATACTGTGCCGACCCTAGATAGATGGGAAAAGGATAGGGAGATGATGATGATGATTTGAACGAAAATTTAAATAATGTGGCTTATACATATTAAATACTTATTTATTATACTAAGGTGTCATGTATTTTAACCTAATTTGGGTCGACAGATCTGGTGCTTTTAACCGACATTGTAGGGTTTCAAACTTATCGGGTGAAACTTGTCATAATAGAAAGTGCAAAAACTAGTAAATGATGCTGCACACAAAAAAATGTAAAACCGGAACGTATTAGTATAAGCCACTAGGGAATTTAATATCGATGTTTGAGATGGATATAGATCTGCTAATGTGCAATTTAATACATCACAATGAACTATTATTCAGTTTCACTTAGTTAATATACATAACACTTAGTTAATATATACATAACACGTTGATGATAAAATAATCACCACATATCAAACAAACAATGCATCTGCCTGTCTCAACGTAATAAACTCAAAAAGTACCTAGCAGTTGTAGTATGGGGCTATTTTCCGCAACTCTACGGCTAGCGCGTATTTTGCATGAGGAAACAAGTAAAAATGTACAAAAGTGGTAAACAAATTTTCATACTATTTACCAATAGACGAGTGATTCATTGTGAGGTATAGGTATATAATAAATTAAAGTTGTGTCTAAACTGTCTCATACATCATGATGATTGTTAAATATAACGTATAGGCGTTAGGCTGGTCGACATTACGACAGTGAACTTTTAAAAAACCCAAGCTTGGAATAATTATAAGTTAAGCATGTGAAACATGAAATATTACGTAAACCTCTACCAGTACCTAATACTCACACTAGGCTAGACAGAATCTATCATTTAAACATCGCCTAGCTAGTGACACCAAATTAGATTTAAATAAATTATAAATTAAACGTTTTCAAATCAGTTGCGACACTGTCATAAGCCTAAATAGTTAGATCGCAGTAAAACTACAAAAACGCGACTTCGATTCGCGATAATCATGAATAACTCTCGAAACATTTATAGGATCGGGATAAATTAAAATGGGATCAATCTGGAAGCAAAATTATCGATAGCAAAAATAATTTTCAAAATCGGTTCATACAAATAGAAGTTCTGCGGTAACAAACCTAAAAAATATAGAAGCGAAATGCGAACCTCCTTCTTTTTTTAAGTCGGCTAGAAATATAACACCCTTTAAAAGCAATTCAAATCAATATGTATCGTGCCAATTATTGTAATGTGTACGTTATTGTAGTGTACATTTTATATGCTTAAAAAATATCGAATTATTATTTATTATACGATATACTTGTGTATGATTTTTCAAAAAAAAAACTACCAGTCTTTATTTCTAATCAAGATCATAAATTTATACAAATGTATCATCTCAACTGAGAATGAAATCCTAGTAAAGACCGTAGTCTCCCACCACTGTGCCTGTTCATAACAAACACAACAGAATATTGAATCTGTTATTCAAATAAGACAACACCGAAAGCCAGTACTGCCGTTAATGTTAAAAGATCTTTTTAATGAGGTTATATAAACTTGTTAAGACTAGAACAATAAATAACTTTTAACCTGTTGTTTATTTTTACTGATTTTTTGTAATAAATTGTGTTATGACTGGCCTCAGATTCGAGGAAATCATATTATTAATATATAAACACGCTTGTGATACTGTGATAACTGTATCACAAGCGGGTTATCATACTGATACAGATTATAAAGGTCAAGGTCATATTTCCAAATGAATTCATTGTTTTTTTTCTTTTCAGATCGTTTTATTGGCTTTGGTAGCCTTTACCGCAGCCCAAGGTATCATAACATTTATTTTGTAACAACTTACCTTGTTTTCTTTATAAATATGACAAACATATATTCAAATTTATTTTTTCTTAAAATTATTGTAGATCTTCATTTGTATTACCATCTTATTTTTAATTCATACAATATTTGATATTTGTATTGAAACTTAACGAGAGATATGGCAAAGAAGACGCAGTAGGAAAAGGATTGGTCTCCTAAACATCTTCTACAGATAAATTTTGATGATGATAGTGAACCTACAGAGTTGTCATTGAAGTCAAATGAATGATTTCCACCGAAGATTCGATGAGGTTTAGGTATACGTATCACTGACCGAATGAGAACTTAGTTTATAATCAGCATTGGGCATATTATAAACTGCCTGCAAATTGGGAACCGAACGAATCAATTACAACTTGACGTCTCATACTCGACAGTTTATAAAGTGGAAGTCAAATCGTCAAATTGTGAACTGATATTTTGCTTTCCTTATTACACTAACGTTTAAGTTATAATTGAAGATAATTATAATCTAATAAGTTAGGTTCATAAGGATAAGTGTAAGTTGGGACATGATAATTACACAGTTTGAACATGCAGGTGGGAAATGCCTTTGATTGCGGGTGAACTTACACTAGCAGTCGCAAATGTGCCGTTATTTATTATTATTATTAGTTATAAACTAAGCCCGGTCGAGGGCCTCCTATCGCGCCGCCTACCTCCCCGCCATGTCCTCGCCGTTTCTCTATGCAAGTGTACATTCGTTTTACATTTATGTGATTTGATTGGCAAACTGTGATAGTTATGAGTACATCGTAAAAAGATGTTTATCAAAGAAACATTAGTTTGGTACGTTTGTCTGTACTATACGTCTAATTGGGGATGATTCGTTCAGTTTACAATTTGCTGACCGTTTTTAATATGCCTAATTACTACTGGCGAAGTCCCAATCGGAAGATAACGTATAAGCACATTTGTAAGCATGCATTTGACTATTATTTTCGTTGTTAATCATACTGTTTCTGTTTACTTTTACTATTTTTTTCTATTACAGTTCATGTCGTGGATCATAATCCGTCAGAAGGTACTTAAATATTTAATACTAGTATTGCATACAATTTGTCTCGTCAAAGCGATACATTTTTTGACATTTAAAAATTACGATTAAGGTTATAAAATTCGTTACGCGGCTACACTGTAGTTAAACCGGTTATAAAAACATTTTTTTCAATAATATGGTAAATGACAAAATCATTTCACATATTTTTAATTTTATTTTTTACTTTTTATATTTTTTTCTTTAAGTATAACCTACATTTCTCATTACAGTCCACGTTGTCGACCATAATCCTTCTGAAGGTATTTAATTTTATCATACACTTTTTTTAACTAAATATTTAAACAAAAATGCACAAAAACCTCTCTTTACATTACAGTACACGTTGTAGACCACAATCCATCAGAAGGTTCGTAACGAAAAACGATCAACATTTTGAATTAACCTACATTTACCATACTAAATTTATATTAACAAATTTTACTACTAATACTTTATTGAAAAACAAAAAAATCTTGTATTGAATACAATAATCTATTTAATTTATTTTCTTCATACAGTCCATGTTATTGACCACAATCCTAACGAAGGTGCATTTTATTTTCAGTGATATAAACATTAAATCATATATATTTTTAATTACACTAACGGCCTGTTATTCTTATTACAGTACACGTGGTAGACCACAACCCTTCAGAAGGTTCGTAAAAAACAGACATATTCATTTGCAATTAATTTGCATTAAATAATATCATTTATATTAATTGTTATACTCAATTCACTTACATAAACGTTTACGTTCGAAAATTTTAAACTACCCAATTAATTTTGAATAAAAAAAAACGCTCACAAAATCAAAAGCACAGCTTAAAACAAATATTTTAAAATTAAATACAAAGACACATTTTTAACGTCAACGGTTTTAGAAAAATCTTACTCTAAGATCACATACCCATATAAATATTGATTCTCATTATAAAGATATAAAACTATTTGCTTTCAGTGCATTTTGTGGATCACAATCCTACAGGTACGTTCAAGAATTTGTTGCAAACAAAAAATTCGTGAAAATACATTAAAATTTTCTATTATAATTTACATTAAATAAAAACGAGTTACATATTTACATGCATCATGCATGTGTTAATTATCAACAATTACTCATTCTTAAGATCCTTCGACTTCTTTATGTTTGGATCAGAAATTGAGACCCCTAAATTATAGTCCGCTATGTAATGTATGTGTGTATATCCGTTTATGTAAGGAAAGGGTGGCTACCTTCAAGGTGTCATACCAAATTGTGACTTTAGATTTAGATCTTGCTTTAGAAGTATCGTTTTTTTTTTTGATAATTTAATACTAATTTGAAAATATGTTTGTTATATGCACCTGTATCTCCTTTTTCTATAATATAGAATTCTAATAGTACTGAATAATTTTTTCTTCGCTTAGGGTGGGCCAGGTCTGTAAATTAATCATATCTTATTTTCAGATGGACTCAATAATCCCGATGGCTGTAAGTATGCTATTGCTTTTGTTTGCAAAATAATTAAAAACATAATTTCTATTACTTATTTCAAATTAATCCTTTGGAAAGAAACTTGACGCTTGCAATCGCACAGGCGCTTTTCAACATGTTCATACACCAGTTACTTTTAATACGATTTCTCTTGGTTATAGAAAATCAGTGAAGTAAAAGTCAAGTAATGGTTCATATGCAAAGACAGAATATACCCAACAGTTGGGTACAATAAGATCTTTTTATCTCCTAGAAAAGGAAATGAATGAACTTGTCGAAGAGATCCGATAATCCTTTAATATTGTACTACTACTAAGCACTAAACAGCTTTGAAAACTGTTATGGTTAGAATGACATTGTTATTTTTGTTTCATTTTTCAGTTGTCGTTGACGAAGCTTTCTACAGACCAAGCAATCGTAAGTATACTCAAAAATAAATGAACCTAGCTTACGTAATAAAAATAAGTACAAATACAATCGTATAAAAATTTACATTTATTTTTAAGACCGATGATGCGAAAACGAGAAAGTTTATTTAAAAAATATATATAAAATTATAAGAAATAAATAATCACGAGGTTTTTTTTCATTTCCAGCTCCGAACGGTGGCTATGAACCAATAAGTAAGTTTGTGTTAATTTCATCATATTTCTATGTCGTATAGTACAGTCGTTAATTCTTTAAAATTAATCCCTTAACATGCATACATAAAAATCTATTATAATTTAAAAAAAACAAATGTCAGCTCACCGACTAGTTCTTTTGAATAGAAAACATTCAAACAGACCTCCCACTGTTAATTTAGTAAGTTTTGGAAAACCAAATTAAAAATTAACAGAATAAAACAACATTATTTTGCAATTATGTTAGGCGTGACATTGACAGGATCGCGTCAAATTGAAATCCATGGTCTCTGCCTACCCCTCTGGGTTACGGACTTGCAATTTATAGTTTCTCGACAAGGTGTCTTACCCATGCTGACATAGACTCTACTCAAACTAAAATGTATAATACATATAAAACTCTAACTGGTCGACTGACCACTTAGCATGTTAAGCTCTATGAGGGCAAGGAGCATAAGCATTTTATATAAATTTAAAAGTATTTCTTGCTGTATTCTAGGCAATGGACCGGCGTACGTTGACTTCGGAAACAACCAAAACAGACCAGGCAAGCACTGTAAGTCCGTTAATGCACAAGAGCTATTTTCCCGTAATATGTTGTACAAAAATAATGCGTTCAGAAATAAAAATGAATCATTTTTTCCGATGATATTCTAATTTTTGACTAAAAGCGATAACACAGTTCATCCAGCAACCTTGTGACTCCTGGTGATGAACTGAATCTGGTATCCTTCTAGCATGTTCGCAAAACGGTGGTCTACTTAGCATGAGGTGAACCGCTTGCGCTTTGGCCTCCTTTAATAAAATAAAACTAAATAATACCACATATAGTTACTCGTTTGTAAATATTAGTTGGTTATGTTTTCAGACGACAACCCCAACCTCCGCGGTGGCAAGTAGACGACAACTCCTGGCACCATGACGTTTTATCTTCAATTTATTAATAATATTAATGCAAATATTTTAAAAAATATTACACAACTAACCAGTAACTGTAATACTCCAATACATTTTAATAAAACTATTTAACTAATTACATACTTTATTTATTATTTCCAAGCATATCTTGTCAGCGAACTTTCCATGGAATAATGCTCCCAAGAGATAGTCTGACCTTGACTTGTCATTCAGGGCGCGATTAGTATTTCGATCAAAGCATGTTCGCCGTCCGTACACTGCGTTTCGAGACTATCAACTATAGACTATGGTATTAAATAATTCTTAGATTAGCATAATCAAAGTATGATTTTTAAACACAAGCCTCCAAAGCAGGAGCGCCATCTATCTGTAAAATAAAAAAAAAATACTTCTCTCACACAACACTCACAAGTCAATATTTTTTACTTATCGGAAGTATTATACTTACATCGTCTAAAACAAATCTATATATGTATGCGTTACATATTTCAAGTAAATTTCAGATATTGTTATCATGAAATAGATAACGCTCCAAACTTCTACTTCAATATCAGTCTGTTTAGCAACTAATATATACTACCAGTGTTCCAGTAGTAGTGCAATCATGAAGATCATAGTGTTCCAGATTGTTTTGCTTGCTGTGATAGCCATGGCTAGCTGCCAAGGAGGTATGCTAATAATTTAACTCGTAATATAAACATTAGTACTTTCACTACAACTCTAACTGATGTTAAGAGACTATGTGATTGGAGGATGTGCATGGAGAAAGCCTTAGTTTTTTTAGCCCATTTTACTTTTACTTTGAAGGTATGTTATTAGTATCGACCGAGAGACACTGACGTCTGTAGCTTTTAGAATCATTTTCTGTAAACATTATAAATAAAGAAGCAACATAAAATGTATCGTTCAGTTACTACATAAGTCGTACAGTTACAAAATAAGCCGAGCCTGAGTCTATTTTCAGTAATTTTAAAGTAATTTATAAGCGAATGCAGGACAGTACATTTCAGGGTCCCTTTCATTATCTTTAAGTGTGAAGTTAATTCTCTTCACAAACAAAATAAATGATTTGCGATCATACGACAACCAATTATGACCTAATACATACATGTACGTGCCATAGGTATGAATCAAAGAGTATGTCATCATGCAGCGGATTAGCGTGTGATTAAATATTTGCAAAAAATGTAGTCGACGAATATTTTGTACATATATAATTTCTTTTAAAACTGTAAATAATATTTATTATATTTTTTACAGTTTTAAAAGGAAAAAAGTTGATGATCATGGAATCCTAGAAGGAAGAAGCTAGAATTCTAACAACTCAAATGACATTTCTTCGGACGTTTGACAGCTAGCTATCAATTTTTCCCGTTGATCAACTTTCCAGAAACCTGGCGAATTCAGAGAATCCTAGTCTTATTAAATTCTTACTATGATTATTATCAATGATTTCTTAATAATGGAATAATAATCATTATATATTATTTAGGATAACTTTCACAAGAGTTTCGACTTTCCATCTTGCTATTGGTAATTTTTGTACTTTGCTAAAATATAAAAAAGAAACCTGTTAGTGGCTATACTTTTTCCGATTTTTTTGTTCTTGATAGGCTGGTGGTTTTTTTTAATAAATAAATTATAGTTTATGGCCACCGTGTCACGATTTAAACGATGCTAGCATTAGTGATTACTTTTTATGACTGATCTATTTCCGTAAGAAGTTATGAAAGCTCAACTTTGTTAAGTTATTTCTTTGTGTTTCAGTTCACGTAGTGGATCATAACCCTTTTGTAGGTACGTATTATAATGTAACTAAATTTAAGTGTGTCTCAATGCTGATATGATGCATTACGAGATATCTGTGTGAAATTAGAACAAACAAAAACACTTTTTATGCAGTTTTTATATTTATATATTAAGTTATCCAAGAGGAAGGTAATATTCATCCGTATTGCACTAGAGCAAAGAATTTCGGAAATTTGTAGTGTGATGTAAAAACATACATATTTTTGTGTGCTTATATGCAAATTCGGGCTAAACCTTACGAGATAGTTCGAAATAAATGAGAGACAAAAATAACAGAGAGAGAAACTGTATATTTTATGGCATATCTTTTAAGGATGGCTTACTATACCCATTCTAACTTCAAAACAAGTGGTCACGTACAATGCGGTAATAGAAGACATTTAGACACTGATACAATATCAAACCTTATCAACTTAACCTTAAGCATTTCATGCACATTATTAAAGTCCTTTACACCATATGATTTAAATTATTATCTTAAGAGTTATCGCAAAATAAAACTAAAGCGTGAAAATAAATAAGTCTGGAACAAAGTTTATTGGGTACGCTAGTTTGTGTATTATTTATTTTTAAGTGGGAAAAGTCAATGAAACTTCAATAGCGATCATTTCAATGAGTACAAAAGGTATGGTTCAGTTGTTACACTTTTCTAATTAATTGTGTATCGCACGAAACGGGTAATTTCAGTAAAAAAAAACCTCCCTATTTACTATTGCGACTACCTTATTTTAGGCTGTCTGCCGAAATAAAAATAACAAGACGAAAGTTAGTCTATAAAGATGCTGCAAAAACATAATAATAAACAAATCTTTTTTTTACAGATCAAGTTTTCAACGATAATCCTGACAACTGTAAGTACTTTATCAATGATAACAACACTGATTCAACGCGTGCGCAGTAAATTTAGATGAAATATCGAACGTCATAAGGAGCCGATTACAACTAAGCCTTCATTCGATAGTAGACAATGTATACATTATGGCAATTTTGCAATTCCCTATCGCCATGAGATGCCTTGTGCGTAAATGTTACTGCGAACTTCGTGAGTTTATAATCGGACTAGGCTTATTATAAACAGTTAAGATCGTAAATTGATGGAATTATTCTCAATTTGATGGTTCATTTGTCGACAGTTTATAAACTGTCGAAGTCAAATACTCGAATTGATTTTTTGCTTGAGTTATTACGTTAAGGTTTACGTTGTAATAGAAGATTATTATAGATTAAGTTCGTTGGGTTGAATATGATTATTAAAATAATGAAGCATGCATGCATGGAAGACGTACTGGTCTTATAAAAAAATATATAAAGATAGTAACATAAGCGTAAAAGTTAACGGAAAACTTTTCAACTCTTGCGTACTCCCAACATCTTGACTTATGGGTGCCAAACGTGGGCACCTACAACAGCTTAAGAAACAAAACTACAGTCAGCGCAACATGGAACGAAGCATGGCGGGAAAAAAGGAAATTGACAAAATTAGGCACTCTGTCATTAGGAAGTCAACAAACACAGATAATGTAGTATCAAAAGTAAGAAGCCTCAAATGGAAATGGGCTGGCCACACAGTTAGAGGAGAAGAAAATGAGAGAGGAGCAAAACAACGACATTATGCTGTTCAAGAGAATATAAGGAAAACGACGAAAGAGATGGATGGCATGATGACGTAGCACCACACGTAGGCCACTTTGGCCAGTAAATCTTGGACTGATTGGCCCGAAGTAAAAGAAAAATAGATACAGGTGAAACTAATATAAGCGTGTTAATTATATACGAAGTCGAATTTTCGATCGTTCAGTTCACAATCGGTACGAGACATACATATTACTGTGTTCGAAATAAAACGGTACTACGAAGGGTAATACGATTTGAATATGACATCCATACATGAGGATATTGCGTGGCGACAGTACGTCATGTTTGAACTGCCATACTGTTCAGACGTGCACTTTCAAGGGTCTAGAAATTTATTATGTATGGCCAATTAAAACGAGTGCTGAGTAATATTTCGTAAAGTAATTAAGTACAAAATATTGCGTATCGCCAGGGGGATAATCTCCTCATTTATTCACTTATTATCATAAAATTTTGACTAAAAATTAAAAAAATATATCATCTATTCTGTTCATTTTTACTTATTTAGGTAGTCTTTCTAAATATAGAACATCGTCACGTTTTGAATGCGAAATAATTGAAAGTGTTATAGTATAAGAATAATAATTCGAGTATAAGAATAGTAAATAAGAACTCGAGTCTAACATTCTGTTGTACGTCAACATAAACTTGACCCCCCGAATCATTACCGGCGAGTTACCCAAGGGTTCAATCTAATTTGGTTTATACGATTTAACCATTTTTATTTAGCAACAGCAGCAGCTAGCAAATTTAGCTCGGCAACACACTTGACCAGTGCCATATGATGGTGTCATGATATACATATTAATCTAACGTTTAAAATAATAAAATGAAATATAATCTAGATCCTGATCAAATAACAGATGAGAGTATAAATCGTTATTCATATATTCGATCATTAGTCTATTTATGTACCTACATTATACGCATACTATATACATACAATAATTATTTTTATTGTTTCAGTTGTAGTCGATGAATACTTTTATAAGGCGGCTACTTGTAAGTACAATCTAATTTAGTCGACAAAGACAGAGCTAATTAGTTGTTCTCCGAACTATTAGCTCCTCAATAGGATGTGAACCTATCGCAATTAATAGGAAAATAATTAACCACGTAAATAGCTTATATTTCAAATTAAATGTTTATAATGTAGACCATGTCAAATGAAGTGTTCAAATGAAAACATTAAGAACTGAATTTCATTCTTGCAGCTGCCCCGGCTGATTATGAAGAAATCAGTAAGTATTTTTTTTTATATAGAAGAATAATAGAAGAATGTAGAAAACAAGCAAGCGGTTCATAGTGATCGCTATCCATAGACATCTGTAACAAGCTAATGAGTTGCAGATGCGGGAAAATTGATGAGGTGCGAGCCTCGTGATACTTGCTCGGGCTTGAATCTCATGGTACTGAGTACCGCCACTGCGGATTTATTAGGTGTTATTAGATTGTGTTATTAATAAGGATGATTTGCTCGGATTCGGCTTAAAGATATTGTGACGGCTCAGTTACAAATGCTTTGCCTACCATTACTACTTAATGGACAGAGGAGGCGATAAATTGAAAATATGAAACAGGATATTATCATTTCCTGCCCCCCCCCCC